>DWTI01000010.1:0-10180 GCA_018251095.1 Pseudonascus paulliniae | reverse complement strand
TTGGAGTTATTACAGATGTCTATGGGCGGCGGTGACCACTTACCATCAGGTGGACTGCATGCTCGTTTGCTACTTCAGCTCAATAAAAAAAAAAGGTTGTTGTAAATAAAGCTTAAATAAAAATAATACTTTATTAAGCCTTAACCCAGATAAGCCTACTGTCCTATATTTAGGACAGTAGAAATAAAAAAAATATCAGAATACCCTCTTTATCTAAGATTATTTAGTCTTATGATTTGCAGTAAGAAACGTGTCAGCTTTATTAGAAAAAATAAAAAGACAGTTATTTTAACAGTTTTTACCTTATATTTTACCTTATAAGTGTGTAATAAAAGTGCGTTGCAGACATGGCAAATGACAGGTATGTATAAAAAGTTATATTTTACTCGTGAGTTGTTTTTTTCTGTGTTAATATCTAGTTGATAACCTTAACTTTTGTACTAAATAAATATTCTAGCAAAATAATATAAATAAATTACGTATAACTTGTTACAAATACTAGCGTACTATATATAGGACAGTAGGATAATATACATGATTTTAGTACAATAATACAACTTTTTCTTTACAGACCGTTAGCTGCGCATGAAATTTTAGATGCTTTAGAAAATGTTTCTGATAATGAAGAAGATTATAGAGAACGACTGATATGTATTCTACCTCCTCCTGTTGATCCTGACTGTCTCACTGACGAAGATTCGGGTGAAGAAGATAATGTAACTTTGAATAATTTGCCACGAAACATTCTGCTTCAACCGGCTGAAGTAATGATTCAAGGGCAGATTATGGTGAGTGATACAGAAGAAGAACCTTCTGATTCTACAGGTCGAACTAAACGTAGGCGTACCTACGCATGGAGAAAACGGGACTTGGCAAAAAATCCCGTGAATTGGCCAGATGTTCAAGGCGCTTGCCAAGATAAGCGCCCAATTGAGTGGTTTGAAAACTTCTTAGATGAAGATGTTATTTCGTTGTTGGTGTCAGAGAGCAATAAATATGCTGTCAAAAAGAATTTGCCTGGAGACATAACCACTGAAGATATGAAATGTTTCATCGGCATATTGTTGGTTAGTGGTTATTCATGGCTCCCCCGTAGAAGAATGTATTGGGAAAACTCCCCTGATACAAAGAATGAATTGATCAGCTTGGCTATGACTAGGGATAGATTTGACTTTATTTTTCGCCACCTTCATGTCAATGATAATCTGGATTTGCAAGACAAATACACAAAAGTACGCCCCCTAGTTACACTTCTAAATAAAAAGTTCTTAGAGTTTTCTCCTCTTGAAGAGCATTACAGTGTAGATGAGGCCATGATCCCCTACTATGGTAGACATGGCTGCAAACAGCACATAAAAGGTAAACCTATTAGGTACGGGTTCAAAGCTTGGGTTGGTGCTACACGGTTAGGGTATGTTTTATGGATGGAACCATACCAAGGTGCTACAACTATGTGCAATCCAATATATAAAGAATTGGGGCTGGGTGCAAGCGTTGTTCTCACTTTTTGCGATGTGCTGATTTCACGTGGCTTCGACCTTCCTTACCACGTAGTTTTTGATAATTTTTTTACTGGGACGCCCTTGCTGGAAGAGATAACAAAGAAAGGCCTTCGTTGCACTGGGACAGTTCGAGAAAACAGGACATCTAGTTGTCCTCTGATTACATCGAAGTTACTAAAAAAAAAGGAACGTGGTGCTGTCGATTACAGAACGACACATGACAACACGTTCATTATTGCTAAATGGCATGACAATAATATATTCAGTATTGCTTCTAATGCTGTAGGAATAAATCCTAAACAATCTGCCAAACGCTTCTCACAAAGTGAAAAGAGAAACATTGTCATAGAAGAACCACATATGGTGTCCATCTATAACAAATATATGGGAGGAGTGGATCGGTCTGATGAAAATATTTCACATTACCGAATTGGTATACGAGGTAAGAAATGGTACATGCCGTTGCTCACACACATGATTGATCTTGCCGAACATAATGCATGGCAGTTATATAAAATAAATCATGGAAAACTGGATCATCTTGGCTTTCGCAGAAGGGTAGCAATTGCTTTGATTGAATCAAACAAAAAAAATGCCAAAAGAGGGCCTAGCCGACCCTCCCATCATGAACATGCTGATAGTCGTAAAGACCAAATGAATCATCTGGTTATTCCTCAATCGAAGCAAACACACTGTCGTCAATGTCACAAAAAATGTTTGACACGTTGCAAGAAATGTGATGTTGGAGTGTGTGTCAAGTGTTTTGAAACATATCATTCATAAATAGTGTTAATCTAGTAAATTACATATAACAATGGGTAATATAATCAATAGTTATCTAATAAACTACACTTTTTGATTACATTCTGTTTTGTCATAAATGGTCTTTTATTTCCTCTTATTATCCTACTGTCCTACATATAGGACGGCTGTTTCCCTGAAAGCCTTACACTTAATTTTTTTTTCATATTTTTTTTTATGTTGCATAAGATCTAATAAACTAAATAATGTAAATTTTTTCAAAATTTTCAGAAAATTTTAGTTTCAGGCTTATCTGGGTTAATTGGAAATGCCTCCGGCCACCTAGTACGCCTATCGATAATAGTCAGACAATACCTATAATCGTCGGCTGTAATTGGCAATGGACCTACTAAATCTACATTAATATGCTCAAAACGATCACAGTTAGAAAAAGATTCAAATTCGGAATTATTATGTCGATGCACTTTCGTGCGTTGGCATTGCATATACGTTTTAGCCCATTGACCTATGTCTTTGTTCATATTAGGCCAAAAATATCTGTCCTGCATCAATCGCCTTGTACAACGAATGCCAGAGTAGCTTAAGTTGTGAACAAGGTCGAAAGCTATTCGACGAAACTTTTCAGGTAAATACGGTCTCGCTGTACATGACGATATTTCACAAAAAATAGGTTTACCATTAGACTGCGGTATAATTATTTTTTTAATTACAGTATTACTACCATTAGGTATGTTTAATAAATATTCGTCATTTGCTTGAGCTAAAGATAACTCCTCGTAATCGAATACATCCAGACAGCTTACGGTTTCAATGCGAGATAAGGCATCGGCCACTATATTATCGCTACCGCTTATGAATTTAATGTCGGTAGTAAACTCGCTTATAAGAGCAAGTTGTCGTATACGCCGAGGTGATTCCTTATCATTACTGCTCTTAGAAAACGCATAAACTAAAGGTTTATGGTCCGTGAAAATAGCTAATTGCCGACCTTCGATTAAATTTTGGAAATGTTTAACTGTCAAATAAACTCTTAAAAGCTCTCGATCATAAGCGGAGTATTTCTGCTCCGTTTGAGACATAGCTTTAGAATAATAACCTAATGGTGTCCAAACATTGTTACTACGCTGTTGCAACACTGCACCTACCGCGATGTTTGATGCGTCAGCCATAAGTGCAAGTGGCGCATCGGACAACGGGTGCGACAACGTGACTGCATTCTGTAGGTTCAGTTTGCATTGCTGGAATGCCTCGTCAGCTTCAGGTGTCCATTGAATAATAGATTCATCTCTTTTCTTTCAACCACGTAAATAATTATATAAAACAGACTGACAATTTATAGCCTTAGGAATGTGCGATCTATAAAAAAATATCATTCCTAAAAACCTTCTTAATTGTTCTACCGTTTTAGGCTTAGTAAAATTACCAATTGCTTCAATTTTGTCATTCAAAGGACGTATGCCTGAGTGTGACACTTCGTAACCTAAAAAATCTATCTTATCTTGACCAAAACAACACTTAGATAAGTTAGTAGTTACGCCATAGTAATTAAAACGTTTAAATACTTCTTCCAAATGCATCCTATGTGAGTCCATTGAGTCCCTGGCAATAATTACGTCATCTATGTAACAAAATACATTATTCAAACCTTTTAGTACGGTGTGGTCCATAAAACGCTGGAACGTTTGTGCTGCGTTCCGCAAGCCGAAAGTCATGCGTAGGAACTCATACAAACCAAAAGGCGTATTTTTTGCTGTCTTCTCAATGTCCTTCGGATTAGTCGGAATACAGTGATAAGCTCGGTTTACGTCACATCTGGAAAAAACTTTTTTACCAGTTAATAAATAGGTAAAGTCACTTAACCGCGGAATAGGTTACCTATCGGGTTTTGTTATCGAATTAAGCTTACGGTAATCACCGCATGGACGTAGATCTCCGTTCTTTTTAGGATTGACATGCAGGAGGCTGGCCCAAGGACTATTACATGGCCTGCAAATTCCCATGTCCTGCATACGACGAAATTCGTCCTTGACTTTACTATAACTATCAGGGGGTAACGGTCTTGCTTTAGCATGCACTGGGGGACCAGTGGTTTCTATAAAATGATAAACCGAGTGACACAGGGGTTCCTTAAAATTAACGGGTTTAGTAATATCTGAATATTTTAGTAATAAATCTGAAAATAAATGAGTATCCTCTACGGTTTTAACTGAAGATTGCACGCAGTTTACAATTGATGTAACTATATTTAAATTGGTTTTCTTATCAATTAACCTACGAGCACTTAAATCTACAAGCAGTCCGTGATAGCTTAAAAAATCTGCACCTAAAATTGGTTGCTTTACGGCATCTATTATAAAAGTCCAACTAAATGGGCTACGTAATTTTAGGTTTAATTCTAAGGTTTTAGTACCATATGTATGAATCTGCGAACCATTGGTCGCATAAAGTTTATAACGTACGTACGCTCACCGCGCGCAGACGTACTATTCGAAGCTCCGTACATTAATAGTCGCTCTCTCTAAAGTTTAGAAGTACTGGAAGTAAAATTTGTACTAATCGTTTACTAATAGTATAAATAAACTAAAGACATACATAATTCAAACGTAAAGTGCCTGTTAATTTCAAGTGCAAAACAATTAAACTCAAAGTGCCAAACAGTGTAAACAGTGCAATGAATGTTCGTTAGCAAGTGAATCATCATTCTCCAGTTGATGCAATTGGTCTAATATAAAAGGCAAAACGTTACCATATATGGTAATGTGTACACTAAAATCAACGCACTACGCATAGAAAGAACGATCGCAAATATTCACCAATTGTATTTACGTCTCCGTGTTCTAACGGCTAAGACACCGATATTGATCTACACCGGCAAGTTGGACCCAGGATCGAATCGCACTTGAATTTTTTAAAATTTTCTAATTTTTGTGTTTGTAATTCTAAATTGCAAATTTACCATATATTTATCTTGTGGTTGAGAATAGTCGTTAGTCAAGTAAAAAACTCATCAATAAAATGGCAGATTCAAAAAAATGTAACGCCTGTTTGAAAGAATTATCAAACACATCAGTATTACGTTGCTCACGATGTAAAGCAGGATATCATTACACATGTATGAATTATTCGCTGTCTGAGTTAGACGCTTTGTCCGCCGAGTTAAGATCCAGTTGGGTCTGTGTGCAATGTCGTAGCGGAGAACGCAAAGGCGGAGACAACTCAAATACTCCAGTGCGTAGCAACAGCAGTAACGCTCAGTCTTCACCTCAGCTGGACTTCGTCACACAGCGCACAAAAGCACGCACCGCTAGTAACAGCTGCTCCTGCCTATCAGCCACTAACATACGGGACATCATTCGGGAAGAACTCCAATTTTTATTTACCAACCAAATACACCCCGAAATACAAGAAGTTCGTAATGTGATGACGTCACTCGAAGCCACCGTAAATCAATTTAGTATGGAGCTCGTCAAAGTAAAAGCTGAGCAAATTGAGCAAACTAAAAAGACTGAGGCTTTAAAATCAGAGACTGAGGTTCTGAAATCGACGAATGCAAAGTTATTATCCCGCCTAGCCCAAATAGAACAGCATACGCGCTCCTCAAACGTGGAAATCCAGTGCGTCCCGGAGAACAAACAGGAAAACCTGATAAACACCGTAATCCAGTTGGGAAAAGTTATCAAATGTCCGATTAACGAGACGCAAATCCACTATTGTTCACGATTGGCCAAACTTAATAACTCCAGTCCTCGCCTGCGCTCGATCTTGGTTAAATTTAATTGCCCACGTCTCCGCGACGAATTTCTCGCAGCAACTAGCAGATTTAACAAAACTAACCGAGAAGACAAATTAAGCACTAGTCACCTAGGAATCGGTGGGAACAAAAAATCTGCGATTTATGTTGCTGAGCACCTTACCCACGAGAATAAGTCTCTGCATGCTGCTGCTCGCTCCACAGCTAAACAACTGGGTTATAAATTTGTTTGGGTGAGGGATTCTAGGATATATATGCGAAAGGATGAACAGTCGAATCACATCCATGTCAAAGACATCGA
Source organism: Pseudonascus paulliniae (assembly GCA_018251095.1). Lineage (NCBI taxonomy): Eukaryota > Metazoa > Arthropoda > Insecta > Lepidoptera > Hesperiidae > Pseudonascus > Pseudonascus paulliniae. Next base: position 3,864 of record DWTI01000010.1, on the reverse strand, counting down.
CTTACTAAACAGGTTATCATAATGTAGCTAAATTTGACTAGCTGTTACTAAAAGGCACCTTAACCTATTTTTATCAAAATGTACGAGGCTTAAAAACTAAAACCACTGAACTTTTTAAAAAATGTCATTTGCTGTAGCTACGATATAATAGTTTTTACAGAAACATGGTTAAACAGTAGTGTTTCTGATGCCGAATTACTTGACGATCGCTATTTAGTTTTTAGACGTGATCGGGAAAATAGTGGTTTCCATTACAACAAATTGGGCGGTGGAGTTTTGATAGCTGTCTCCAAACGCTTTAAATCTTTCCGTATGTGTGCCTACGAATCAGACTGCGAGGATATTTGGGTAAAAGTTGAATTGGTAAACAAAACGGGTGAAAATGAATATGTTTACATATGTGGTGTTTACGTCCATCCACCTGTACAAAAACATATTTTAGGGCACTTCATTACCAACACTAATTCTATCTTACAGCATCTCAGCTCCAATTCCAGCATTGTCGTTCTTGGGGACTTTAATCTGAGTAGCTTATGTTGGAATCAGACGTCCACTCTTGCGCTAACACCTATATCGACTAATAGCTTGTTGAACACTAAGATTGTAGACTTTATGTCCCTCAACAATCTCCTGCAGTACAATTCATGCCTTAACAACAAAAATCGAATTCTAAACTTAGTAATGAGCTCAACGACCATCACACATATAGCTGAGAGTTCCGATCCACTCTCTATTGTCGACCCATTACATCCCCCAATTGAATTTTGCGTTCAAATCGATCATGAGGAAATGCTCAAAACTCATGACGAAACCAGGTTCCGCTTTCATAAGGCTGACTATGAAAAAATCAATAAAGACTTAAATAAAATCGCGTGAAAAAAAGAATTAGCAAGTTGTTCCGGCGTTGACGAAATGGTGGCACGGTTTTATAAAATTCTTAAAATTATTATTGCAAAACATGTCCCAAAATCCGAACCACGTTCCAGTAAACATCCAGCTTGGTTCTCTGCAGCACTGGTTAAGATAATAAGAGAGAAATTTAAATATCGAATCAAGTATCGCAAATATGGCACTCCTAGGGATTCCCTTACGTTCGAACTACTAAGAGAAAGATGTACAAAACTACTAAACGTCTGCTATAAATTATATCTGAAACGACTTGAATCATCTTTAGCTTCGAACCCTAAACTTATATGGAGCTTTATTAAGCATAGGGAAGGAATAGTTCATATCCACCCCAGATGTCTCTTGGAAACAAAATGGCTACTTCAGGCTCCGATATTTGTGAACTTTTTGCCTCACAGTTTTCATCTGTTTATAGCACAGACAAGTTACCCATTCTAGATCAGTCTTACATAGCACCAGGTAGCAATTATTTGACCACCATATCAGTAACTGGAGACCAAGTTTTCAGAGTTTTAAAGAGACTTGATCCTACGCAGGGCGCCGGCTCTGATGGGATACCTTCCATCTTCGCGAAAAAATGCGCTGGTGCACTAGCACTACCACTATGTGTCATTATGAATAAATCTCTTACTTCAGGTATATTCCCCACAGCTTGGAAAAGCGCCCTTGTAATACCATTACTCAAGAGCGGCGACACAACATCTGTGCAAAACTATAGGCCTATATCTATACTTCCGACCTTCGCGAAAACGTTCGAGTCCCTTTTGTGCCCAATAATATCAAGTCATTTTCAGCATCTTACCACGCCTGAACAGCATGGCTTCACAAAAGCTCGCTCCACTATGACCAACTTGGTTTCCTTCGTCGAGGACCTTGCTGAAGGAGTCGATCGTGGGCGATCATACGATGCAATATATACAGACTTTAGCAAGGCCTTCGACAGGGTAGGTCACGAAATGCTGCTCTACAAACTCTCCTCTATAGGAATAGCCGGCACGTTTTTAAAATGGTGCAAGTCTTACTTGTCTGACAGACAGTCCATAGTTGTAGCTAGTGGGCATAAGTCTATGGAATTCAGGGCTATATCGGGAGTGCCTCAAGGTTCTCACTTGGAGCCTATTCTCTTTAACATTTTCATTAACGATGTCGGAAAATGCATTAAGAACTCCAAATTCCTCATGTTTGCCGACGACTTAAAAATCTATAGGATTGTCAACACATCTGAGGAAGCAGCGCTACTGCAGAGTGATCTGCACAACTTGTTACTGTGGTGTAAAACAAACGGATTGAACCTAAATCCCAGTAAATGCCACGTAGTTAGGTTCAGCAGGAAAAAAAAAGCTCCATACAGAGTCTATCATATAAATCAAGAGCCACTGAATGAGGTGAGCCATACTCGCGACTTAGGAGTCATTTTAGATAATAAACTGCGTTTTAACCTACATATCGACGATATCGCCACTAAAGCCTTCAGGATGCTAGGATTCATTCTTCGAATCTGCAAGGATTTTAAGAACCCCAAAACTAAAATCATGATCTTTTCCTGCCTTGTACGTAGCATTCTAGAGTATTGCAGTATTGTCTGGAATCCACACTACTTTGTGTACATAAAGCGTTTGGAGAGCGTACAAAAGCGTTTTTTGTGGCATTTGACCTATAGCTGTAACTTAGGTCATAGACTATTACATTTTAATGTTAAATCGCTGCGGCATCGTAGAGAACTGCTTGACATCATGTTCCTGTACAAATTATTAAATGGAAACTTGGACACTCCAGATCTTTTGTCTCGAATTAACATTTATGTACTTAAACAGCAACAGAGAATTAAGAAACCGCCTTTTACTATTGACACGTCTAAAACAAATCTGGGTCATTACGCTCCTATTAATCGGTCACTAAGGAGCTATAACCTAATTCATAGTACAACTACCAACAACCCGGAACTACATAAGATTAAAGGATATATTGACATTTTCTCAAAGTCTCAATGTGAGTTTAAACAAAATGTCAGTCAAGTAATAGAAAAATAAGCTGTAAAATTTCTAGTTTTAAAAACAATTTATTATATGAATTCATTAAAAAATATATACATCAACATTATAAATGAAATATTTTGAATTTAATTCACATTGCAATTGTATTCCCATTGATGTTGTTAATTTAATGTTAATTTGAATGTTAAGGGTTGTAATAAAATATCTGTGATTAGTACCTACTGTAATTTAATGTAATATTAATTTAATATCATTGTAATCAAACTTTTATCTCTTTACCAATCTCTATTTTATTTAATTAATCTAATATTAATGTACGCGCCAATGTATTATCACGCTATTTGCGCCTATAATTAAAGTAGCACTTTTATTGTACTTTATGCATGTGTGAAAAATTATGTACAGTGTATACTTTGTTGGTGCAATTTTAAATAAATAAATAAATAACTAGAGCACTTACCAAGACTTCGCGAGGGTCGAATATAAGATGCCGGGATTACCGAAACGTTTGCTCCCGTATCTATCAAGAAATTTAACTCACTACGTGTGTCTGTAACGCAAAGGCGGGAAGACGGTGTGATAGCACAGGTGTCCGCCCTCTTCTGTGCTGATACTAGTTTTCCGGTGCTGGTGCCGATGCCGGTTTTGCTGCTTCCAGGCGCATGGTTTAACGCACATAACAGCACGCTGCTTAAATCTGTAGTGGTAGAAGCATAACCAGTTGGGATTCCGGGATCCTGAGTTGTGACTCGATGCTTCACGATGACGATGATTTGATGCTGAACCGATACCGTGTCGAGTATCACGCCATGTCGAACGATCTCGCAGATGGGTTTTTCTAGGCGTAGGGAAGTGACAACCCCACCGCCCACGACCGCGGTAGGCTTTTAAGCCTGCCCAGCTGTGCAATCAGTCGGCGCCGGAGCGGGTGTAGACCGTGCCCGCTCACCACTCCAACCCTGGC
>DWTI01000009.1:0-10302 GCA_018251095.1 Pseudonascus paulliniae | reverse complement strand
AGACTAGCTCAGGAAATGGAGCAGCGGGAGTCGAGCTGGTCGGAGATGCAGATCAGGCCCCCTCACTCAACAGTGAAAGGAGGGCCACGCGGAGGTGGCCGGGGCAAGGAGACCCCGAGTTCAAGCCCGGGTAAAGAGGACCACCTCGAGGCCCGCAATCCCCCGCCCAACGCGGCCGGGACGTCCCCCAGTCAGGCCATACTGATGTGCGGCGCGTGCTCTGCGCCGTGTATCTAGGTGTTTATAGCTTCTTTAATTTTAAATTTATAACCTGAGTAGTTGAAATTAATCGAATTATAAATACATGGGTTATCGGCCTAATATTCCAGCATTACAAAAACTAGCACATACGAGGTGTACTTAATCATTATAATACCTGGATTTTTAAGTTTGGTTATGAGTCGCCGAAACGAAGCATAACATCTTTTTGATATGGCTTTGGGGCATCACGCGAACGCACACAAATATTTTTATAGAACGTCTCCAACATAATCTTTTATCATTGATATTTGCCCAACAATAGGGTCTCTTTTTTTTCTCTTTTTTTTTTAAATTATTATAATTTTTTTTTTGGTTGTATGACGCCTCCACATCGCCAACAACATCTTTTGTGATTGTGGGTCGGATCCGCACGCCAAATGCATCTTTTAAAATGTAACTATTTAAACACCACCATGTGTTATAAATAGTAGTAAGCACAACAACTCATCCATTTATTTCAGAACTATTTAAATATCAACAATGTGTTAAATAATTTAAGAAGCAAATAGTTTGAAAAGAGCTCACCAGATTAAGATGGTTTAAACACGCTGTTAGAAACGACTAGTCATCTTGACGAGAATCATTAGCATCTGCCTGTAGAGTCGATGGCTTAGTGCAGAGACCCGACGGTCCAGCTTCCTGTTCGTCAATTGGTTGGGCTTCTTCCTGTACAGGTTCAAGTTCATTAGGTGGCGACACGGTCATCAGTTTGTCGCTGCTGCAACCCGGCTGTGGTGCTCGACGCAGTTGGTCATGAGCTACTTTTCTAGGACGTCCGTGATAGCTTATAACTTTCTTTACAAAGTAGCGGTCATTATCAAGTACTTTATGAATTTCATAAGGCATGCTGAATTTAGGATCGAGTGAAGTTTGGTTTCTCGGATTATTTTTGATCAGAACAAAATCCCCCTTTTGAAACCTCTGTATCCTTGCTCTTCCTCTTTCAAACCTTTCCTTATTTTTACCAGCAGCTTCGATTATCCTTTGTTGAATATGTCTTTGAAGTGCTTCAAAATCAATCATCTGATGGTCGAAATCTACCAGATTTAGTAATTCTGGAGGTACGCAGTTGTGGCGTCGAGTCAGCAGTGTGAGTGGGGCTATGCCGGTTGTTTCGTGTACCGTACAATTAAATGCTAACTGTAGACCTTCCAAAGCAGTATGCCACTCAGCCACCTCATAGTTTTTGATCATTATTAGACCATTCTTTAATGTGGCCATCATGCGCTCCACCTGGCCGTTAGCTCGACTGACGCCGGGTGCAATTGAATGTATTTCTATACCATACTTCTCGCAATAGTTCTTATACTCGCCAAGAAATTCACGTCCACCATCCACCACTATCTGCTTCGGTGCTCCGAATAGGTGTACCACTTGTTTCAGAGCTCCCAGAGCGCTATGCTGGCTTTTATCATTAGTGTAACGAAGCAATACGTACTTGGTGTAGGCATCGTTTGTGACCACGACATATTCCTGCTCTTGTGGTGTTACAAGTTTCCCAGTAATGTCCATGTGGATCACCTCGAACGGTGCTGTTGGCTTTGGTATCGAATGAAGCTGTACCTGTGTTGCTCCTGAGGATTGCTTAGATGACCTACATACCACACAGTTGTCTACAAATTCTCGGATAATGGTGTTCATCTTATCAAAGTAATAAGTTTCTCTTATCTTACCAAGAGTTTTCTCCCAGCCAGTATGCTTAAGAGCTGCATGGAAAGTGTTTATGAGGCTCCATTGAAAACATGTAGGTACCATAATAAGTTTTTGTTCACCAAATACCTGATCCGTTCTTTCATACTTGAGCGCGTTATCTTCGAGAAGATATCCTGGCACGGCCTCGCCGTTATGGAGGGCATCAATAATGGATCTGAGTTGAGGATCTCGATGCTGCTCTACAACAAGCCATTCCAAATTCCTTGTCATTACGTTAACTGTTAAGAAGTTGGGATTTCGGCTAAAGAAATCAGCATGCTGCATTCGCTCGCCTTTCCTGTACTCTATTTCAAACTCCAAATTCTGTAGGTAGGCCCACCATCTATGAATTCTTGGTAGGAGATCCTTTTTGTGCTCTGAAGCTTTAAGGGCATTGCAATCTGTAATAACTTTGAATTTACGCCCGTAAAGGTAGTGCCGAAAGTGCTTGATTGCTCGTACCACAGCTAGTGTCTCCAGCTCGTAGGAGTGATATCTACTTTCGATGTCAGTTGTCCGCATGCTGAAGTAGGCAACGACGTGTTGTCGACCGCTGATAATCTGGACGAGAACCGCTCCGAATCCAAGACAACTGGCGTCGGTGTGGAGTTCAATTGGTTCGCTTTCCCTAAAAATTGTTAATACAGGACTGGAAGTTAAATGATGGATGACTTTTTGACGTACCGCTTCATGGTCATGAGTCCAAGACCATTTAACTCCTTGCTTAGTAAAGTTGTACAAGGGAACCATTATTCGTGCAAAATCTGGAATGAATCTACGGAAATAACCTGCGAGGCCGTTAAATTGTCGAACTTGTTTTACAGAGGTTGGGATCGGAGCTTTTAAAAGAGCCTCAACCTTCTTAGGACTCGGATAGACCTTACCATCTTCTACTATATTACCAAGGTACTCAATGGATCGCTTATAAAATGAACATTTTTCTACATTAATAGAGAATCCCGAATCTCTTAGGGCAATAAAAAAATTTTCAAGATATGAAAGACCAGAGGGAAAATCATAGCTTTTGCTAATGACATCATCAATATAGACTTGAGCGATGCTATCGATACCATTATCAGCACTACCAGGGTTAAGAAGTGGTCCTAAAGCACGATTGATACATCTCTGGTACACTGAGGGTGCGTTACAAAGGCCAAATGGCATAGTTAGATATTCGTATAAGCCGTCGGGTGTGATGAATGCAGTTTTTTCTATAGATTCAGGGGAAATTGGGATTTGGTGGAAACCAGATGACATATCGAGTGTATGGAAATATTTACCTCCTGCTAGTTGGTCTATTTGGTCTCCTATAAGAGGCAGTGGATAGTGGTCACGGATAGTGTTAGCGTTTAACTCTCTATAATCGACGCACATTCGATCGTCACCGTTCTTTTTCTTTACTAGAATTATCGGGCTAGAGTATGGGGATCTACTTTCTCTAACTATGTTGTTCTCGATTAACTCTGAAACAATGGATTTAACTTTTTGGCGCTCAATGGGGGTTAGTCGATATGGTTTACGTTCTACGTATTTATCCGGATTTTTTAAACGGATATCAAGCTGTCCAGTATTAACACGAGTCTTGGCGAAACCATTGGTAAAAAGATATGAATATCGGTTCAGTAGTGACAGTAATTGACCAATCTCTGATTGGTCAGATAAGTCATGGTTTAGATTACTAAAAATGGAACTATTAGAACGAACATGCATGACTTCGGGCTGAGATATTAGTGTCGCTGCATTGCGAGTTATAATAACGCTTAGTCCGGTATTAAACAGTAAGTCTGATCCTATTAACACATCGGTTGTCATTTCAAAGTCAGGAAGTACATGGAAAAGTATTTCTAAATTAATATCATTGATAATACAGTTTTAAGGGTACTTGTAGATATGATGGGTACCGGACCTAACCCGCGTAAATAGTTAACTACTTGTTTCCTACGTCCTGGAATCTTCTCAGCAACACTCTTTCGCATCACTGAACACTCCGCACCGCTGTCAAAAACAGTATCAATTTTCATGTTCCCAACATACATACACATAGTATTTAACATACCTTTGTTACCATTGGCTATAGAATTGATGTTGGAAGCAACTTGTTTTTCACGACGAAGACAAGTATCAAAAGTGTGACCAGGCCTAGCACAAAATGAGCAATACTTGCTTGTATTGACTGCGGTGGCTGGGGCTGAGCTGCTAGAGGGAGTAGTTGATATTATTTGACGGCTAGATTCGATTCTATTCCGGCAGTTTCGCCAGACATGACCCAGCTTATTACAGAAACTACACTGAGGAATGTTTCTATGATCTTGAGAAAATCTACTTCGTTTTTGGGGGGGAGTTTGTGAAAGTGGAGGAGGCATAGTAGAGCGTTTAGTTCTGATTGAAGATGCCACCGAAATCAACTCGGGTACAGTCTTGGCTCTGACATTCATCAGTTCTATCCTGAAACGTTCATCACTTACCATTCCAATGACGGCTTCTACTGCATCATCGTTGTCCAATTTGTCTTTAGTAACTCTCCTCCATAGCAACCAACCTTGGGACAGGAATTCTGAAATATCATCAAAGGAATCAAAGGTAGTTATTATTGTTTCACGGAGTTCTTTCCAAGTGGAGGTAGTGACTAACCAGTTATCAGCCCACATTCGAGCACGTCCTTTGAGTAAGCAGCTGCTTACTTTCATCCGGATGTCGTAATCAGTAAGTTGGTATGTACTTACAGCTGTAGAGATATGATTGCACCATTCTCGGACACCAACACTGCCATCTGGGTCAAAGGAAGGTAAAAATATGTCGGTAATCCTTACCCTTTCACTTTCCTTTTGTAGAAGACGATCGCTCATGCTTTGCATCATAGTCATCATCTGTAGAAAGAACTCGGGAGGTATAACGTTACCAGTCGATGGCAATGCTATCAGGTCCGCAGGTGAAGCTTGACCACTTTGTTGAGGCGTATTTGCTGTAGCAACCTCTGGACCAGAGGGTCCTGGGATGAAGTCAGGGTCTTTAAGATTATGACCGGCAGAAAGGGATCGCTGGAGCGATCCCACTTCTGATGTCGGATTTTGATTAATATTTAAATTTTTAAAAAGATCATGACCGTTGACCCCTCGAGGGTCATCGGTCATGCTGTCTCTATCTATTTTAATTACTAAATAAGTAATAGAATTTAATGAAGATAATTTTATTTATTTTAACTTTAATTTATAATTTGACAATAATTTAATTCCAAAACTATAAAAATAAAATTACTAAATAATTGATTTACTAATCTAATTTATTCATTCTTAGTAATAAAATAATCCAAATTAATTCAGCAATTATTTAAACAAATAATTATTAAATAAATGATCTAAACAAATTAGAGCATTAGCGCATTAGATTTGGAAAGACCTTACCGCTCGAGCGCTCGACGCAAAAAGTGCCTCGGCTCGGTCGTGTTCGGTCTTAAATAATCGAGTGGCGCATCCCCACTCTCGTAGCTCAGAGGCGGCAAGGTAGTTCGTTATTGCACTAATTTATTTTTACAATGTTGTTTAAGAAACTTAATAATTTAAATTACAGTGATTTAAAATATTAAATGATTTTACAAAGGCATAAAACAATTCAGAATGAAACTAATAAAAATTCAAACTTAGTTACCTATTCCTGCATCAAAATGTCATCCATTAACAATTCATAAATTCCGTTCCGTAGTTGGTGTTAGTAGAACTTAAAACTACTAAAATCTATAAAATTGCAATAATATTTTAACCTTAAATCATTAGTTGTTAGCCAAGTTCATAATAAAGACATGAGAAAGTAAAGTTATAACAATTAATAATTTCCGGACAACCATATTATGAAAGAACAATCAAGGCTTATGAGCTTATGTGTTTACATTTAGGTGAGAGTTTCATGTTTTGGTATATCCACGGCGACATATATATAAAATAATAATATAAATATGGCAATATATGATCTGATCGAGGGCGTTATGACCAATGTAGACAACAAAATACCGGTAACGGCTCTATACCTTGACATGACTCGAGCATTTGACTGTGTTGATCACAATATACTACTGCACAAATTAGAATGTTATGGTGTAAGGGGAAATACCCTAGATTTATTGGAATCATACATAAAGAACAGAATTCACATTACTGAAATTGACAAAACTTCCATTAAAACCAAAGCCCTTAACACATATAAGTCTGACCCGCGATATGTAAAATTTGGCGTACCGCAGGGGAGTATATTGGGACCGTTGTTGTTTTTAATATATATAAACGATCTCCCGAAAGTTACGAACCATCAAATGATTTTGTACGCTGACGATAGCACAATACTATTTGTCGGAAAGCATATAGACACATATCAGGAAGAGGCAAATAATACTTTGAGTTTAATAATAGACTGGCTTTCTACTAACCATTTAAAAATAAATTTAAACAAAACCAGTGTCATGCATTTCAAACAAAGATGTAACCAACCGCAAATTTCAATGAACTATCAAGGCGAGCCTATTAATAAAGTTGACTGCGTTAAATTCCTGGGGCTTTGGATTGATTATAAAATGGATTGGAAAATGCAATTAGATGCTGTTTGCAAAAAACTCAGTAAGTACGCGTACGCGTTACGCATTCTAACAAAAAAACTAAGCAATAAAAATGCAATACTCATGGCCTATCATGCATACGTAACTTCTACTTTGAGGTATGGCATAATTTTCTGGGGGAACTCGACCCACAAAGATAGTGTATTTAAAGCACAAAAGAAATGCATACGCGCCATCTGTGATCTTGGTAATAGAGAAAGTTGTGAACCGCACTTCAAAAGATTAGAACTCTTGACTTTTCCGTCTATGTATATATACGAAATATCTATTTTTATTAAATTGAATATTAAAAAATTTGAAGTTCATAACAGTCAGCGTCACTACAATACCCTACGTGCACCTAGGTCTAATACAGCTCTTATGGCTAAAAGCATTATTGGGATGCCTCATAAAATATACAATAAGTTACCGAGCAATATTCGCAATACAGATAACATCAATCAGTTTAAGAAAAAGCTTCACGACCTTCTAATTTTTAAAGCATACTATGCAATAAATGACTTTTTAAATGATAAATTGATGTAAGTAACAATAAATAATAATAAAATTGTACACCTTCACAGGTCAAATATGGCGATATAATATGTATATGTAAACACCTTTATGTAACCCATATTTACAAAATAAATGATTTGATTTGATTTGATTTGATTTGATACTCATTTCTGTACAATTACTGTAAGCGCTTATTGTTTGCGCTGATCTATTATCTTCCGCCACCCCAGTTGTGTTGCGTACATTGGCGAGTCCTGCCCGACGAGAGTTCCTTGGTTTCACATTGACCCATCCTCCTGCCGAATTGTCACTTTGACCCTGATTTTCATGAGACTTCAAATTATCACTTGCATCTCGCTGCGCGTACTGCGCGGGTGCAACGTTTGAAAAATCCCGCTGCTGCGCTGAGGTATTCGGAGATGCGGGCGTGCTCTGTCTAGACGACGTTCGGGTGGATTCGGCCATCGCGCTGGGCTCGGAGCGAACAGATGATTTCGTGCTGTTATCTTTCTCGCTCCGTGTTAGTACAGAGATCGCCGACTTCGCTCGAGCACGGGGATCGGACGTTGCCTGTTGACTGGATCTACCCTCTTCTAAGTTGACATTTATATTTTTTGTAGACACTACACCACTTTCATTACTACTAACCAACTTCTTGATAAGATTATTTTGGATCGAAACAGTCTTTTCTAGCGATGTAACTTTGCTTTGGAGTCCAAGCACCACTTTAGTAAGATCGCGAACTGCAATTTAGACCGATTTAGCCGCCATTTCCAATATAAATCAATTAACGTAACGCGGAGCTCTTAACACACAACGTATCGGACGCGGCGCGCGCGGGGGGATATCATCCAATAAACAAAGAACCCCGTCTATACCCGACAGTACTCCCTCAATAGCGCGTTGGAATATAGCCGGCGCGCTGGCTAAGCCGAAAACGAGACGAGTGAATCTATATAAACCACGATTAGTATTAATGCATTTAAGTTTTTGGATTCCTCATCTAATACAAACTGGTTGTACGCCATGGACAAATCAAGCTTACTAAACTGTTGACCTCCATGGATTTTTGAAAACAACTCACTTATTGTGGGGAGCGGATATTGTTCCACAAATAATTGTTTATTTATTGTAACCGAATAGTCAGCACATAACTTTACTGTGCCGTCACGTTTCAACACGGGGACTATCGGCGAAGCATAAGGAGAATACTCCACGGGTTCTAAAATACCTAAACTGACTAATCTTGTGATTTCATTTTCTACTTTATCCCGTAATGCAAACGCTAATGGACGAGCTTTAAAGAACATCGGAGTGGAGTTATCTTTTAATAATAGTTTGATTTTATACTTATTGAATGTTCCTAATTTATCCGAAAATAAGTCAGAAAACTGTCGTTCTAAGTCCTTTAGGCATAAATCCTTGTCGTGACAGTAATTAATTGGTAATAGTTGTAAGTTAAATTTAGATATGAAATCTCGACCTAAAAGCGGAGGACCCCCATCGCGAACAACGTAAAATGTAATTTGACGAGTTCGTCCCGCGTAACATACCGGTAAACACATCATACCTACACAAATAATATTTCTTCCGTTATATGTCATCAGCTGTTTAGGCGTAAATGATAACGGCACATCTTTGAAATGAGTTTTATAATAGCCCTGCGGGATCACCGTCACAGCTGATCCACTATCGACTTCGAGTTTAAATTCAATATTATTAATTGATACCGTTTCCACCATTGGCTCGCCCCTGAACGAACGAATATAATATATCTTACCGTCATCCTCACTTTCGTCACCGACGTCCACCTTCACGTAATTTACCTTCGTACACATTTTACGTAAGTGGCCCTTTACATGACACTTTTTACAAACGTAGTTTCTGTATTTAAATTCGGATGACCGGTGATTATAAAACCCGCGCACACCACATTTCACTTTTCCTACACTTGCACTTCTTCCATTGTCCGAGATTTTGTACAACTGCGCGTCCGGCGCCGCGGTGTGGGCGGAGCCGGCCGCGCCGGCAGCCGCCGCCGTGGCGCGCGCGCAGCTCAGGTTCTCCGCCATCTCAACGACCTTCGTCAACGTAAGATCGTTCAGATCCAGAGCATACAGCTTCTCCTTCTCGGGTCCTGGGCGCATTCCCATTATAAACTTGTCCCGAAGTGTCTCTTCGACTTTCGAGAAGCCACAGTACGCCGTTAAACCCCGCAGTCTTGCAGCCCACTGCGAATGCGACTCGCAAGCCTGTTGGACGGCGGCGTAAAAGTTGTGCCGCTCACCAAACCCGATACGTTTTGGAGAGAAATGGTCATCCAATAATTTTAACAGATCTTCGTAAGGCACATCTTCGACCGCTTTAGGTAACGCCAAATCCGTTGCCAGCCTGTACGTGCCCTCGCTGAGTGCGCTCAATAATATCGCCTTCCTCTTTTTTCCCGTTGCGTCTGTCTGCTCACTTATATCATTCGCAATAAAATACTGAGCCACGCGACCTTTATACGTTTTCCACGAATGCACATTATGGTCAAAACAATTTAAAATTCCGTAAATCACGTTAGCCATTATGATTTTTCTTAAAACGCGGGTAGTAGGTACCGTCGTCGCCACTGATAAATATGCGGACAGTGGGAGCGAGTGAAAGGGAGGCTGGTTACAAACGCACTGATTTTATTAGTTAAACCACGGATCGTAGTGGGCGCAGCCACTCACACATGCACAATAGCACACTATTAAGACTTCATACATAACAGTATACAAGCTATCAATGCGCTGTCGACTGCAGAGACGAAGTCGCGACGAGTCAGGCTCACACTCGGCGGGTTGAACAATCACACCACAGAGTCCGCGTACCTTGTACGCCCCGTTTTGCGATAACTACCGCGACAATAGTTGTCAACATTGCGTTTGCGTGCGCCCCGCGAGCTGTACCCCCTGTACAAGGATTGCAGTGCCACCCGGATTACAGTGTTTGGATTGCAGTGCATTGGACACAGTGTCTGGATCCACCACTGGAGTAAGGAGTCGGAAGCGACATTTGTGCAAGTGAGTCCCACGGGGTACCCCCTTTATTGTCAACATTTTCTGCGGCCGCCTCCGTAGGCTGAAAACGAGGCGCGAACGAGGTAGGTTAGGGGGGCAAATGTTGCTCGCGTCCGTAGGTGGGGGGCAAATGTTGCTCGCGTCCGTAGGGTTTAACCCTCGATTCCCTACACGTGTCCCCTGGGTGGTGCTAAATGAGCAACC
>DWTI01000008.1:0-10564 GCA_018251095.1 Pseudonascus paulliniae | reverse complement strand
CGGCGCTGGCGCTGGTGGCTTCGGCGGCTCAGGAGCTGGTGGCAACCGTGGCTTCGGAGGTAGCCCCTCCCGCCAGTACCTCGGCCCCAACGCTGGTCGAGGATCTGGAAACGGCAACTTCAACGCTCAATCCGGCTACCGTTATTAAATAATCGAGGGTCTGACGATGAAAGAAATTGGAGTTGATTTGAAGAAGTCAATTACGCTTTTGGAGCAAAATTTAATAGATTAAAAAGCCAAATTTGATTTTAAAGTTATCATTGACTTGATCCAAAATTTAAGCATTGATTGGTCTTACCAATCGTATTGTAGCTGTGAGTGCACAGACCATAATTAATTTCTTTCATTATCACGCTTCTCCATTAAAATTATTTATAACCTTCATCATTATTGTATAAATCAACGATACACGCTACGCTCGTACTGATTTCCGTTTGCACGACAGTGTATCAATTGCATTGTATGTATTACACAGTCGTGCATCAAAGTGTATAAATACTCATTAACGTCTTCCTCAAATTCTTCATTATTTTCCGTTTCTTCATTAATGATCTCAAAATAACATTTTACAGTCTCTCTATCAACTTCTTTGTAATAAATATCTAGTGTAAGTTTTGTGTAAGATGTCACGACAATCAAATGGACAGTAATAGAATGTAAGACGGCGATGTTAAAAAACGATGTACAACGATTTAGTTTTAACGATTGTAAATATGAAATGTAACGAATAAACTGTAAAGCAATGTTAAATGTTTGTATTTTTTTCTCGTCATAAAATCCTCAAATAGATCTTTTATTTATTTATTTATTTATTTATTTATTTAATTAGGTCCACCAACACAAGATACACAGTAAAACCTTAATATCTAATTAGTTAATCTAAAAGTCGTGTTCCTGCAATTATAGGTGAACACGGCGTGCTATATTTTTCTATTTTTTATGTTAAAACTAATTGCATTAATATATCGCATAAATTAAAATTACATTTTAAATTAATATTTGAAATAATACAAAGATAAATTTATAAATGTCACAAAATTACAATCTTATTATTAGGTACCTACTTATTTGTATAATAAAATGATTCATTAATCGCATTGATGCTAAAAACTGTTATAAATTAATAATTATATAGTTTGTGCCGTTATCATGTCAAATTACAATAATTAATATTAGCATTGGTATAAAATTAAATAACATGCAAATTAACAAAGTAAATAAAAATATTCCTATTACAATTTATTACAGATAATTATAGTTTGAGTGTATTCACCACATTCATTCATTACAGTTCAAAATAAATTGATTCTTAAGTTCGTCAATTATTCTTAATTTATTTTAAATATGTAACAAACAAACATTTAAACATTTGTCTCTAACCATTATTAATGTCATTACTTGTCTTCAAGTTCTTTTTAAATTTAATTAGCGTGTCCCCGAATATGTCGACATTTTTATTTAAAGATATCAGATTGTTGTACTGCCGCATCAATCTATTAAGGGGTGAAAAGTGGCCAAGATTTGAGTGAGTTTGCCTTGGAACAAATGGTCTATAGTTACCTGGTCTAGGCATTCTGGAAGGCATATTAAGTGTTACTTCTCCCAATAGCTGTGGGCAGTCCAACACTCCATTCACAATTTTGTAGAGAAAAATTAAGTCTTGTATACGTCTACGGTTTTCAAGGGATGTCATTTTAAAGTGTGTCAGTCTTTTACTGTAATTGTCATATAGGCTTCGCCGAATATTTAATCGATATAATAGTATTTTAACAAATTTCTTTTGGATTCTTTCAATGCGTTCTATGTATATTTGATAGTGTGGATTCCAGACAACACTGGAATACTCAAGAGTACTTCTTACAAGAGCATTGTATAAAAGAATAATTGTATCGGCTTTTTTAAATTCTTTAGTATTCCTAAGGACAAAACCGAGTGTTTTATAAGCTTTTGTTGTTATACTGTCTATGTGCCTGTCAAATCGTAAGTTGCTATCTAGAATAAGCCCAAGGTCTCGAATTTGCCCCACACGCTTCAAAGGGGCATCACTAAGTTTATAAACAATTTCCTTAAAGGAATCTATTTTTTTTCTAGAAAACCTCATATGGTAACATTTATCAACATTTAATATCATATGGTTATGCCTACACCACCTAGACAAGCTTTCTAAGTCCTCTTGAAGTTTTAAGGTGTCGTCAAGACTGTTTATTTGTCGTGAAATTTTCAAATCATCTGCAAATAGGTGACACTGTGAATGACGTATGCCTTCGGCTAAGTCATTGATGAAAACATTAAATAATATAGGTCCCAAATGCGAACCTTGTGGAACACCGGTTGACATGGCATATGGATTAGAGCTAAATCCATTCACGACAACTGACGCAGTTCTGTTACTAAGATAAGACTTGCACCAATTTAGAAGATTAAGTCCAATCCCCATCGAAGCAAGTTTTTTAATTAGGATGGAATGATTTACCAGGTCGAACGCCTTACTAAAATCTGTGTAAATAACGTCGACAACTGATTTAGAATCTACTATTGTGGATGTGCTGTTTATAAAAGAAACTAAATTTGTGGAAGTCGATTTATTACTGAGGAAACCGTGTTGATTTACAGACATGAATTGCTTGAGGTGCCAGGCAAGTTGTTTGCATATCAGTTTTTCAAATACTTTACCTAGAGTCGGTAAAATTGATATTGGCCGGTAATTTTCTATCATTTGCCTATCACCCGATTTATAAACCGGAACTATGCGCGCCTGTTTCCATCTTTCAGGAAAAATGCCGCTGGACAGAGATTTGTTATAAATCAGTTTAAGAGGGTATGCTAATTGTTCTGCACATTTGTTTAAAAATACAGGTGGGATGTTATCACAACCGGCCCCCTTACTACCATCTAACTTTCTAAGTGTTTTGATTATTTGTTGCCGGGAGATCGGGCAGAACAATAAAAAGTTGCAATTTGTAATGTTGCAATGATATTGCACTGGTTTATTTATATTGTCTGTACGGTTAAAAATAGAAGAAAAATTGTATGCGAATAAGTCACATATTTCATTGTCATTTGCTACAGTCTTGTCCTTGTAGATCATCTGGTTGGGATAAGCACTTCGATTTTTATTCTTTATTTTGACATGAGTCCAAAATAACTTAGCGTTACGCTTCAGTGCTGATTCTAGACGTGTGGTGTAACCTTTGTAACATATAATCTGAAGTTTTAGACATCTTTCTTTTAACACTTGAAAGCTAATTTTATCTAAGGGATTGTTATATTTTGTTACTTGAATATGACACTTGTATTTTTCCTTAATGAGCCGTATTAGTTCATTATTAAACCACGGCGGATACTTATGACGGGATGGTTTTGTCATAGGAACATAAACACGAATGAGAGAGTCTATAGTTGCATAAAAAATATTTGTCATTTCATCCACCGATAAGTCGCCACTGAACTTCTTGTCCCAGTCAATTTTATTAAGTTCACTAATAATAACAGTATAGTCAGCCTTAAAAAAATTATGTCGAGGACGATAGGACGATGAGACCTTATGTCCTGAAATGCTAAGTATAAGTTCGAGTGGAGGATGTAAGGGATCGATCGTACTTAAGACGTTTGGACTACTGGACGTAATATTGACCGGCAGGTTACTTAGGGCTAGATCTAGAATTTTTGACTTTTTATTTAAAAGACGATTATATTGTTTAAGGTCGTGTAGGCTTATAAAGTCGAGTAACATGTTATTGAGCACCGAATTACAAAGAGATTTACTTTCATTCCATGCTATACCGCTTAAATTGAAGTCGCCTAGTATTAACTTATATTTACACTTGTCAAGGGACTGGTTAGCATTCGCAATATAATTATCCAATATGTGTTTTTGGACTGGTGGCGGCAAGTAAACAGCGCAGATTAATAATTGTTCTTTTTTCTTATTTTCAAAAATATCTAATTCGATCCACAAGTCCTCGCAGTTACTCTCTAAATGTTTTAACTGACGTGAGTTCAGCTTTTTATTTACTGCTACTAGAACACCTCCACCTGCCTTGTTTTTATGAAAGCCAGAAGAACAGCGATCTCTCCTGTATACGACATATCTATCGTCAAATAATTCTGAGCTTTGGACACCATCGTGAAGCCATGTTTCAGTGAGAATAATGACATCAAAATTATTTGTACACACATTTATATAAAAATCTACTATTTTGGTGTTTAACCCTCTAACATTTTGATAATAAATATTTAATGACGAAAATTTTAAAGTATTGTTATTATTGTTAATTTTCATTTACAATCCTTCTATTACAATACTACGAACTTAACTAGATAATTTATTTAGTTTTTCAATACAATTTATTAAAATGCGCTCGGAGAAATCGGTCTTCCGAATGAAAATGTGACCGTTGCGGACCCAAACGTATTTGTAATTTAGTTCTCTTGCACGTTTCCTTGATGCCGCGTGAAGATTTTTGTTCTCGGGTGAAAGATGTTCAACGACAAATACTGGACAAACCTTGCCGGTTGAAATGCCAAGATGACCTGAGTTAAGTTTTTCCTTGGGGTTTGCTTTGTTGTACTTTATGCAGGCTGCTAGGATTGAATCTCTTACTCTCTGGGAGCTCAGCTTGACTATGACCGATCTAGGACGAGACGATTTTGGATCTTTTTTAGTAACACGCGTACACAGAAATATATCGTTTTCTTTCAGATCGTAGTTTACTGTAGAGCAGAGCTGCTTCACTATTGTGATTAGGTTTTCCGCCTTTTTTTCGGGTACACACTGTATCTCGAGATTATTTGCACGCGATTGCTGTTGAATTTGGCTTAAGTCGTAAGTGATTTTAGCTATATCACTGCGGAGATGCTTACTTTCGTTTTCCAATTTTTCAATAATTAAGTCTTTGTCTTTAATTTCCTGTCTCAGTTGGTCCAGTTGTGTATTAAGAGTATTCAAACAGCCTTTGAATTCGCTAATTTCAGTACACATCTGCTGCAAGTTCGTATTAATTGGATAAATAAGACTTTCAAATGATTCTTTTAAAGCCAGGGTAATTTCTTCCCGTATTATACACCTGATGTTGTTTAAGGATGTTGTGCTCTCGGAATCGCACGAGTTCCTGATATCGCGACGTCCTTTCGTTCGTTGGGTTATATTATCTGACGGCGAACTTAATTCAGGTGAAGACGTGGGCTGGATTCCAAACTGTTGACGTACTGGGGTGTTAGAATTGTCGGTTCTAGGTACCTTACTGCGACACTCGACACAACTCCATGATTTTTTTGTGACCTTGTTAATTTTATAAAATTTGCTTCTGTGACACCAGCACACACGAAATCGTATTTAAGTTTGCATATGCTGCATTTAATGAGATTTATCTCATTCATAACAGTTTTACATCCTGCACATTGATCACCGTTTTCCATATTGTCTTTCGTAATATAAAATATAATGTAATGTTTCGTAAAATAAAATAAAATTGTAATATAAAGTAATCATGAAATACCATAAAATAAAATCGTAATATAAAAAATAATCATTAATTGCGAGGTTTGAACTCAGGTACTCTCGATTCCAAGCGAATATGTCGCTCTCACTGCAAGCACAACCACACCGACTTACTAAATAACAGCGAAAGTAACTAATCGTTTTTATGTCTCAGCAACTAACAGCAATGAACAAGCGAGTGATGACTCACTATTATTTTGAACGGCACTGTCTCAACTTTTTGCACTCAACCGTTTCTTATAACTTTCAAGTTTACGATATTAATATGAGCACAAACACTGCACGAATCCTTATAATTTTAACACATTACTGTAGGCACACTCTTCAACTTGAGATATTTACTACTATAAAGCACGTAAACGGGTTTTTTACCACTCTAAGTGAATTAAATATGAAGAGGTATAGATCATACGTATAACTACTCCGCGGGGTAGCGGGGGAAAGATTATCACTTAAGACCACTGGAATACTCTCCATACCAAGTTTTCTTGCTGCTTTAAGTCTTAAATGGCCATCAACCACAGTTCTATCGCTTTTTGCAACTATTGGAATACGAAAGCCAAATTCCCTGATTGAAGCACACATTCTGTTGACCACATCGTCATTTTTACGAGGATTACGCTTATATTCAACTAGATTTCGAATAGGATAATAGTGGATTGCTAAATTCATATAATTTAAATTCTTAATAATTAAAAAGTTAATATTTAAAATATCTCTGACGCTAAAGAAGGCCTGGGGTCTGACCCACCAAATCCGCCATTATGGCCGAAAGGACCCACTTTTTATGGATTTTTCATCTTATTAATATCTTTACTAATATAGAACATTAATGCTAAAGCATCAGATTCATTATCATCTTTAGGAAAAACCCCTTTTTCCTTTAAAGCTTCAATAACTTCACTCTTACTTGCATTACCTTTGCCTGTTATAGAGCGTTTTATAGTTTTAACATTAACACCTTGGTAGGGAATATTGTTCTCTTCACACCAAGCAGACAGCACTGCAAGAAAACCACCACACCACATAGCAATGAGCTGCATCAGTTCCTAGATGTCTTCTTACTTCCTCAAAGTACACTGCAGTGAACTCATGTATCAAAGAATTAGGCCAATTACGAAAGTTTAAGAAACACATTCCACTTCCACTGAATCGGCTGCCATGAAAGCTTTTGCTGCCACTTTCAATTACTCCATCTGTTAGAATTGCCCAGCCTGTCTGTTTGCCGAGGTCCAGTGTTAGGATTGACATTATTTAAAACTATAAGTAGCACTGATTCCAAAATATCGTTTGGTTCCTCAAACGTACTATCAAAAAGCGGTTTATAGTTTTTTTGTTGGCCAACAACGGAAATTCGAGAATCATGTGCTACTCCTAAGAAGTATATGGATTAAGGTTGTCTACGTTACAGTAGCTCTTTCAATCACCTCTTAACAGATATATACTAGAAATGAGGTTAGAAATTTGATTTGCACTAAAAAAAAATTGTTTGAGTTAAGTTATTTCTTCCAAAAATTAGTTAGATTAAAAAAAAAAAATCCGTTTGAAAGAATTCAAAATTTCTCAATTACGCAACTTACCAAACACTTCGTTTCTTTTGCTATCAGCTAATTTAAAGGCTTTCTGGGAACACTCAATAAAAAAAGATGAGAGATACAAGGAACTTATGAAAGCTATTGCAAAATGAGTTTTCTCCTTCATACATTTTTTTCTTTACAATGAATAAAAACGATGTTAAACTTACTTGTAAGTTTATTTATATCAATCCAATCATTAGTAGTACTTTAAATTTGCTTTTTAATGGATGTTACAAGCGCTAAAGGAAGTGTATGAACAGAAATAATCATAATGAAATTTTGTTCTATGAAACAGATGACGAAAAGGTATGTATTGAAGTTAGATTTGAAAATGAAAATCTATGGCTTACTCAGAAACATATGGCTGAGTTATTTGGCTGTTCAATTGATAATATTTCATTGCATCTAAAGAACATTTATCTATGTAAAGAACTAGATAAAAACTCGACTACCGAGGAATCCTCTATAGTTCAAAAAGAGGGAGAAAGAGAAGTAAAGCGTGACGTGGTTTTCTACAATTTAGAGGCTGTGGTATCAGTTGGTTATCGTGTCAATTCAGAGCGTGGTGCTGCTTTTCGTACATGGGCAACTGATAAGCTAAAGTATATTTTCAAAGGTTTCGTGATTGATAGCAATAGATTTAAAAATGGCTCTAGATTTGATACTCGATTTTTTGACGAGTTACTTGAAGAAATTAGAGAAATTCGTGCAAGTGAACGTGTGGCTTATCAGAAAATCACAGACATTTATGCAACTTCAGTAGACTATGTAAGTTGTTCAACCGAACCGAAAAATTTCTTTGCTATAGTGCAGAATAAATTGCATTTTGCTATTACTGGAAATACAGCAGCAGAAATTATTGCAAACAGAGTGGATAGAAGTAAACCTAATATGGGATTAACAAATTGGCCTAAGGCACCTAAGGGAAAAATCTTTCTTTCTGACACGCAAGTAGCAAAACACTATTTAGATAAAAATGAAATTGCTCAGCTAAACAGAATAGTAAATATGTATATAGATTACGCAGAGTTTCAAGCTGCCAGGGGTAAAGTAATGTATATGAAGGATTGGAAAGAGAAACTCGATGCATTTTTAAGATTGGTCGTTAGCAAGATATATTACAGAATTATGGCAAAACCTCTCATGAAGTAGCAATTGCCCTAGCTACAAAAGAATATGAGGTGTTTAGAAAAACACAGGATAAGTCATACAAGTCAGACTTTGATAAATTGGTAGAAGAAAAGAAAAGTCTTGATCAAAAAAGTGTAAAAGCTTAGGGCAAAATTTCATAAAAGTAAAAAACCATTTAGAAATGCCTCTTAATTGAATTTTAAGCTATCTGTGGTAAGGTTGTAGAATCGCTTTGAAACGTAATTGTAGTGGCTTTTACCTTTTTGCGGAAGTTAAGTTTTTTAAGTAGCAAGATGAAAGTGAAGAAAGTAGTATGTGTTAATTCATACTACTTATTATTATATAATAATAGAAAATTTTGGAAACTGGAAACTGGTCAAAAACCCGCATTAATCTTAAGCTTTTTCCCATCTAAACCAGATTACAGCTCAGAAATCTGTCAACCATTAAATCATTGAAAATCTAGCATTTCTTTGCATCTAGCATTTCAAACTGCATCAGATTCTGCCAAGACTGAAGAGTTCTGGAGTCTGATATCGTAGTTGAGATCTAATTATAGTAAAGCCAAATATTTGAATCTTCAACTGGCATAATACTTCCGTATTCTGGCGATTTGTAATCGGTTGGTAAAATCTTCTCATATACCGTAATATCCTTATTTAGTTGGTTTGTAACTTTCTTTTCCATATCCTCAACACAAAGTATTCCATATTTACTTCTTTCAGCATTTTTATTATTCCTGTTAAACCTAATGTAACCTTTTGCAGCAAGCACATCTATGCGTTCACGAATAGCGTTTTACTACCAAGACCTGCTTTATTTTCAAATACCTCACAGAATGTATTGATTATATATATTTTTCCTCTATTTCTCGCCTCGTCGTAAATCAATTGCAGTATAATATCATATCTACGAGAACGCTCTGCATCTAATTTTTGGCCATAATCTTTATGTATCAGTCTCTGTGAATCATAATCAAGTATTTGTCAGCAGTTATTGATTTTATCGACACATTTTGATGCAATAGCATGGCCATTACGTAACTCAAAGATTAGCTGACGTTTACTTTGTTGTTCATCTGGTCTGTACGTAATTATTCCTGTACTATAAAATCCCCTTAAGCTGCTTGCACCACTAAAACTCTGAAATGGGTCTTCTTCCAATAATTTCTTTTGCACCTTTTTCGTGTGATGTACTAAAATAACTCCTGCATTCTGGTTAACTAATGCTCTCAATTTTTCAACTCTTTCTTGCAGGAAAAATAGCATAGCATTATTATCATTTTCACTACTGTTCTCTCCGGCATCAAAAACGTTACGTAGTGGATCAATAGCTATAACATCAACGCTATTTGAACCAAATGATTTTTTTATTTCATCAAGAACTTCATCTATACTGTCATCATTTAAGAGTAATTTCGTTTGCGGTGTAATGACTAAGTTATCCAAAGCAATCTCAAGCAGTTCTTCGTTGATTTTTACTTGCTGTAGACGTTCACGCATATAGTGGTAGCCAATTTCGGTTTGAAGATAAAAGATCCTTAAAAGCCTTTTAGATACCATATCAAGAAATTGAACTCCTGCTGCCATGTAAATTAGCCAAGAAATTAAAAAGTCACTTATTCCTACTGTAGGTGCTCCAGCAAACACTAAAAGTCCACTTGGAGTGAAAATTCGAGGAGCAACTGTATCTTCCGGCATCGGTGATTTATCATTAAAATATTGCCTTGCAGAAAATGAAATCAAACTTTTTGTGCTTAGAGTATTAGTAGTAAGCGTAGTTGAAGCTAAAATGTCTTTGACATTTATACCTCCTTGTACACAATCTGCAGCATCCCAACCTTTTGGCTTATCTTGTGGTATCTTAAGCTTAACAAGTGATGCAACTCCGATCTCTGAAAGCTTTTTTTCAGCATTTTTTGCGTATTTAATACCTGCTTCATCATTATCTGGCCATATAACAATGTGTTTACCTTTAAGTGGAGTCCAATCTGTTTTCTCAATAGGTGCATTTGCTCCAGACATTGTTGTTGTAGCTGTGATACCTTGCTCTATCACCACTTCTGCACATTTTTCTCCTTCAACTAGAACAACTTTATCAGACTTTAAGATTTCTGGAATGTTATAGAGTGGCCTCATCTCTGGTGCTGCAAACTTAGATTGTTTAACATCAAAAGGTTTGTATACTTTTTTCTTTCCAGGAGGATCAGAACGGTAAACTTTTTTTTTTTTTTTTTTTATTGTGTTGAAGTAGCAAACGAGCATGCAGTCCACCTGATTGTAAGTGGTCACTGCCGCCCATAGACATCTGTAATAACTCCAAAAAGACCAAAAATCTCGCTTGAAGTCGATCACAA
>DWTI01000007.1:0-11235 GCA_018251095.1 Pseudonascus paulliniae | reverse complement strand
TCGATCACAAATGCGTTGCTACTCCTGAGGACTAAGGTGGTCGCCTCGAGTAAGTGAGCCGGCAACCATACCTTTCTCCCGAAACGCAAGTAAGCTTCACGGTAGAAGTGAAAATAAGGGTACATTAAACGCTCGCCGTATGGCTTTTAACCTCCATGAATTTGTAGATACAAAGTGTAAAAACAACATTAAAATCGAAATACCTTTCGCGATATTAATGTATTTTGAGTAGGGGCACGTGTTTCTAAAGATTGTTACCCAAAAGCTTTACTTTTGCTATGAGAAAATGTTACTTATGAAAGAAAATATAGTTATAATATGATTTAACTTATTAGAAACTTAATTTTACTTTTTGTTAATATAGTTAATAATAAATAGTCATGACTTTTACGTCGCTTTACGTAGTCTGATCATTTATGTTACATTCAGCTTTGGCCCAGGCTTATACAGATTTTTCATCTGGTAGTGCATTAAACATGACATTCCAATAAAATATACACGTATTTGCACAGTTACAGGGAGGAGAGTGGTAACTCGGAGCGATGGCGCCCTTCTGCCACATGTAATGCTCACTGGATGGATAGCTGTGGGCCTCTATTTAAGAAAAAATAACATATTAACTCTTCCTGGAATTTATATCCGGGAAATCTACCTATTCGTACACCGATACCCAAATTACTTAACGAAATTGTCGGAAATCTCCAATAGAACCAGCCGATATCCCAACAAACTGATTGTACCAACGTATGGATTACGAATCACGCAGAAAAATGATTATTTTATGGCAATTGCAATATATAATAAGTTACCGGAATTATTAAAGAATATGACATTAAATAAATTATAAACAAAATTGACACTATGGCTCGTAAATAAATGTGTGTATACAATAAAAAAATAGAATTAAGAACAATTGACATTTAAAAATTAAATCGACAATGTAAAAAATAAATCATGTATGTTTCTATGAATAATGTATGCTTATCTAAAAAATGTATTAATGGCAAAAGTGTAATATTTATATTGTATAATTAAATTGAAACAAAATGGAACTCTCTGAGAGAAGACAAATTTGCATGCCTTATAGGCAAGCGCTTTCTACCCTAATTTTAAGACCACGATGTATACCTTACTTTGTCGCAAATAAAGATAATTTGCTTTGATTTGATTTTAGTTGCTATCATTTAAAACTAAAAATATAATTTTACAAAAAATAATACTTTAAAACCATTACTTTAGTACAAAAACTGGACAGTTATGGCATAATATGAGAAAAGTAAAACGTTTGTTTCTTGATATTCACTAGACGAAGTAGAAGTTGTGGCAACAGTTGACTTTAAATAATCTGATATATTATCATTTAAAGCTTTAGCACAAGCTTGAGACGACTCGTCAATAAGCAAGCAAGAAAATAATTTTATTTTATTATGCCGGTACCTAACATTAGAAAAAATACTTACCTATCTACAAAATTTATAAACAATTGTCGGGTAGGTACTGCACAAAGCGTGCCGCACGCCGCCAGCTCAGTGGGTCGGTATAGCGTTCGTTTACATTAATCTCTCCTTACCAAAACATGAGGACGTTTAATATTACACGTTCAATCAAATCATAAGTTTAAGCAGGTATACATGCACTCGATATGTTTTACCTGAAGATACGATATATCGATGCGTATTGTATGGGCGTGTATCGATAAAAAATATCGATATATCGCATTGCTATGTATCGACACAGCTTAGTATAGATTCATATCGCCCATCTTTAATCACCACGCTACATAATGTTACATTATGTAGCGTGGTGATTAAAGAATCTGGAATCCAGATTCCACTTTCCTCGCGTTCGTTCGTCCGTCCTTTAGGCATGTCGATTCACTTGAAAAAAAATCGATCTCTGATTCGATTCGAATCGAACATAATCGAATCGATTCTCGGTTAAATCGAGCATTAAAAGATCGATTTTCGATTAATCGCAGATTTTTCAAACATGCCTTATATAGACACAAAGCATTATTAATGAAAATGAAAATGAAAATGAAAAATTATTTATTTCATAAATTTGTTACATAGGTAATGTTACAGTAGGGGCATCCTTTTAGTAATTATAAGTTACCTGTGCCAGGATGCCCCGCTCTTCCAAATAATAATAAACATCCTTTAACATAAATATTACAGAGGAAATTATTCTTTTGTTGTTGTTGCTGTTGACTGGCCCGTTGGCCCAGTGGTTAGTGATCCTGACTGCTAGTCGAGTGGTCGTGGGTTCGATTCCCACCCGGTGATAATTTATCGTAAATACAAGTAATGTAGGAATTGTAAGAGACCAATCAGGCAGTCTGTCTGTAGTCTAACCTAAATAAGTCAGTCATAAGAAATAAATTAATCAATAGTGACAACTTTTTTTATTTTTGTTAGTAAGTAACGCTATCTTCTATACTGACATTCGAATGCGTTCATAAATATTTATATTATGCGTTCAAATTATCAATGCGTCTGACAATACCAAAATATTAAAAAACTAAAATGTCGTAGCCAATTTAGGAATTTTATTGCTAGTTCTTGAATTGAATTGAATCGGTCCGATTCAAGGGGTTCATGCATCGATTCATCGAATCGATGCATCGATCGATGGGCGAATCGATCTGAAAAACGATTATTTTACTCTTACTAATCGATTTTCGATTAATCGATTTCAGATCGACATGCCTACCGTCCTAGCTTCGCTCGCGTCTCGCGACACTAGTCGATTACGTTCGCGCCAGTTTGATTTTGGCACTCCCACAGTAGTGGTCTATCGCGCGCGCTCGCGCTCCAGTACCGGCACACTCGTCAGACGGCGAACGAATTAAAGTTTTTCTTGTGTTTATTTCTTCAAAGTCGAAGTACTATAAGTTTTAATTTCAATATTTCTATTATCTACCAGCTCCTGGTATGTGTGCGTTGCGTTGTGATTTTTTGTTAACAACCCGCGGTTATAGTGCGGTCTGTGCGAAATTTTAATCTTTACTTCCTTTTT
Organism: Pseudonascus paulliniae; assembly: GCA_018251095.1. Lineage (NCBI taxonomy): Eukaryota > Metazoa > Arthropoda > Insecta > Lepidoptera > Hesperiidae > Pseudonascus > Pseudonascus paulliniae. The sequence continues at coordinate 8,217 of DWTI01000007.1, read as the reverse complement.
TTTAGGTCGGCGACGCTAACGATTGCGTGAACAATAGTACTCATTAAAACAATAATATTTACGATGGGCGGCGAAAGAGAAGTACACATAAGTATGGAGGTTCCACTTGACTCGTCAGGTGCGCCCAACATTTTTTTGAACATTGGTAAAAACTCAAAAGTTAACGGCGAGACTGTCATTTATCTGAAGACAAGTGATTTTCAGTTCCTACTTATCGTGCATGCGTATTTGACGCTTATATTCGTGAAACAATTTGTGAATATTTGGCTTCATATTTTTTTTGTTCTTGTAGAGAAACTTGCGGACGTCTGCATGCACATAAATTCAACGATCTCAATCGATTCTTTCAAGAAAATTACAGTTTTGCTCATAATAAACGTTTTGATCAGTGTCATATGTATGATGGTGTGCTTCTGGATTGCATTCTACTATTGGAACGAGATGTATTCTATGAGCAATCAATTGGAACAATCCAATGGACTACTAATCCAAACAAGATATTCTCTGGCTAATAAAGATAAGGCCATACAGAGTCCCCGAGTGTCTCGACCAAGCCCTCATTTTAAAGGTCATGATGTTATGGAGCCCAGGATGGAGTTTGGAAACAAAGAGAATGTATCTCTCAGTACTAGAAAAAATAATGTTGCAGATCTAAGAGAACATATGTTACTTGTAGATGCCAGGAAAAAATCTAGTCAGAATAAAGCTCCAGTATATGACATACCAGGGTTCCAAAAAGGTATCAATATAATTAATACTTATACTAATTCATAGGATATGAAACATGTATTGAATGAAGTTAGAAGTTATATCTATGTAATATCAACTATTAAAAGTTAACTGGCATTGAAGCAACTTGGTGGAATTCTTCAACTTCACTCCCTAATCGTGGGGAGAAACCTATGTCCAATTATTACTGTATATCAAAAGAGGCAAAATCTAGACTATTTATTATGCCTTCTCAATTATACAGACACTACTAAGAATATAAAGTTTTTTGGAAATATGAAATAAATATTGAAGAAAAGTAATATTCATATATTATAGGACAAAATATGTTTTTCTATATCGTGTTAATTAGACAAAATTAAATGGAATTTCAAATCAAACCTAAAATCTTCAATTTCAACATAGGTCTCTATTATTCTAAAGGTGCAATATTAATTTAAATTTCACAGGCTATACAAAGAAATCAAATACATTCGTTACCTATCTGTTCACTAAAATAAACACTAATTTAACTAATTATTTTTTATTATTAATTCTAGATGCTGTAGTAGCTCACTTTAATGGTGCTATGAGAGAGATCAATTTGGGCAGACAAGGTAAGCAGTTCATTTATATACTTACCTATACCTAGATACTATTATATGATTTTATAAATATGTTTCTTGTTAAAACAACTATTAGAGATAACTTACTGTGTTAATAAACAGTGTATTATTATTTTACTATCAATACTATATGAAACATAATTAAGAATTATTCAATGTGAAATCATTTCTTGTTATCACAACCATGAAGTTCAAAATTAAATATATAGTCACTTATGATCATTAGGATTAAAACTGTGTACACATGTGTACTGCAGGATGTTTGTACGACAGAGCCTACATATTTGCATTGTTTTTATTTAGCATGATTCAAGCCACACCCGTTAATTGCTAAAATGTACTCTATCCTGTGCAGTAGAGTCTCATTTTGTTAGCATTACAGTTAAAGAAGTTTCAAGGAGCACAGTTAATCAGCATAGTTTCTTACTATTAGTAAGCATATATGGTCGTTTCCACAGTAATTAATCCAACACTAGTAATTAACTGCCAGACCATGTTATGCAATTCCTTTTTTAAATGCCTTGCCTTCAATGAATGGATGTTCATTGTGCAGGGCCTTTGAGACAAGAAATATTACTATTGTCTGCACTGAACCATAGTATGCTAAAATTACTTGTTTTTTGTTTAACATCGTGCAGTTTGGTATAGTATATGTATACACCAAAATGCCAGGAAATTGGAATTACTGTGTACCTTTAAAGTTTTTTATATTATCAAGACCGCAAGGTTATTTTATAATGATCTGTATTACTCAGGAGTAGTTTTATGTTAGGTATATAAAAATATTCAAGCGGATCTCCTGTTTACTTCAATAACATGCTTACATTTTTATTAGAATCCTGTTATATATATTGTTTAATTATATCAAAGGTTTAAAAACCCTAATTATTGACAAAATGTCATTGAAATATCATTGAGGTATCCGTATAAATGTATTTTGTGAAAAAAAATGTAATTTAAAATAATCAAAACAACACATAATTCCAGAGATACCTTTAGCTGCAGAAAGGATAAGTGCGTATCATTTGGTATTGCTAAAATTGTTTTTAAAACAATGATATCAATGTTAAATTTGTAGCAATTTGTAAATGGACTTCTATTGCGAAAGATTATGAATACTCTTTTTTTTTATAGCAGACTGGACATGTTAATGGACTGGTGTGCTTCATTTAGGCGAACAACTGTTTTAGAACAATTGGACATGCACAACAAATAGGAAATTGTGACGATCATATTTGCAATTGTTTATTTTGCTACGTTTAACCCACTTGTTACTTGAAGCGCTATGTAATTACCCTAGAACAGCTATATTTTATATAATGTAATCAGCTCGCTGATCTCAAATACTTGAAATGATAACATGCAAGTGCAATTAAAATGTGTATGTAATGATTTCTTGTATGTATTTAATTAACGATATATATTATGTATTTATAAAAAATGGCACGTCTACAAGAAATCGTCAGAAATTTTATTAAATTGCAATAAGTATTACTACGGATTTATTGAAACCAGAGAAGAATCGTATGATGTATTAAACTGTGCTTTCCTGGTGTTAGAATCTCGTAGAAATCCGCAGCTAACTTCAACTACGATCCTATTTTCATGTATAAAGGATACACTCAGCGGCACGGAATCTTGGCCAAAGTCATAACATGCGATAACATTTTTTTAAGTGTGCCTAACTTTGTTCTTATTGTATAAGTGGACAGAAATAATGTTTACGTTAATCCTAAGAGGGTAATTAACTAAGTTGAAGTGCATTTTGGTTTGGGTTCTGAAGTTTAGTTGAACCGTGTCATTTTTCCGACGAACTGTACATTATGATTTGTGTTCTGAAATTTGCAAGTGTTAAGTTGTCGAAGTTTTTAGTTTTATTGTGATAAATATACATCCAAAGGCGCATTAGGATCCAAAAAAAATGCCTTTGTCACCAAGTCAGATAGCACAAGCAGTGGCATTAGTCGAACAAGGGATGACCCATGGTGAAGTGGCTACTATGCTTAACGTACCGCGTTCTTCGATGCAATATGCACTAAAACGGTACCAAGAGACTGGCCGCTGCACACGCAGACCAGGTACTGGTGATGTACGTTGCACATCAGCTCGTGATGACCGCTTTATCGTGTTTAAGATTTCGATTTTAAGAAACCGCTTCCTTATCGCTGTCGAGGCCCGGCAGCGGCTTCAAATCTCCAGGAATGCAAATTTTAGTGAGCGTAAGGTGAGAAGACGTATGGCGGAAGTTGATTTAAGAGCAAGAAGACCAGCCCGTGGCCCACAGCTTCTCCCACAGCATAGAGCAGTTGGACTTTCATTTGTCCGTGAACATGCTAACTCGTCTATCTGGCGATTACCACCACTCCAACAGTGAGTTTTGGTAGTGGCTCTATAATGGTATGGGACGGCGTTAGTTCTGATGCACTTACAGAATTGATCATCGTCAATAACGTTCTAACGGCAACATAATACATCGAGGATATCCTTCAAGAATATGTTGTACCCTTTGGAGGGTATATTGGATGCGACTAATATATATAATGGGTGATAATGCTCGTACACACGTCGCTCATATCGTAAATGAGCACCTTCAAGAGATTGGTATTCAACAATTGCAGTAGCCAGCTCGCAGCCCCGACTTAAACCCAATAGAGCACATTTGGGGTAAGCTAAAAACGACAATTAAAACAGCATCGAACACACCACAAACCCTTAGCCAGCTTCGAGATGCTGCACTGACTGCCTGGCGCGACTTATCGCAAGTACACATCAAAAGTGTCATCCAAAGCATGCCAGACCAAATGCAGGCGGTCATAAGGGCTAGAAGAGGAAATACTCAATATTAAAAAGTACAAGATGTTATCCGCCGTTAATTGCTAGTGCTCAAAACCGCAGTGTTTAATTTTGTCCTTTTTTTTATTAAATTGAAGTAGCAAACGAACATGCAGACCACGTGATGGTAAGTGGTCACTGCCGTCCATGGACATCTGAAACCAACTTCAAAAATAACAAGAGTCCCGCTTGAAGTCTATCACAAATGCGTTGCTACTCCTGAGGACTAAGGTGGTCGCGTCTTTTGTAAGTGAGCCGGCAACCACACCTTTCTACCGAAACGCAAGTAAGCTTCACGCTAGAAATGGGTGTGACTTTGCGCTTAAACTTCATTATAAACTTAAAAAAACATTATTTATGAGTAAAAATGATTTTGGCGTAAACATTACAGTGTAAACTGAAAAAAACTGAAGTTATCACAAATTTTATACTTGGCCAAGATTCCGTGTCGGTGAGTATAGATTGTAATGCAATAATATGGTTGGTGCAACGAATGTGTTTCTTGTTATTTTAAAAATCTTTTCAACGATGTAAATTGCGGGCCATACAATTGCTACGTGGGGTTGCGCGCGGACTCATTTGCATAGTATTTTCATATAAAAGTGGCACGACCGCGTCACTTCTTGCTATATGCGTTCCTGTGGATTCGAATCCGGCAATATTGATATATAAAAGTATAATAAACGGATGCCTCATTCGCCATTACTTCTGCCTGGCCCACATGTACCTAATGACACATTGTTAATTGCATTTAAGTACTTTACTTTGGTACACCAAAGGGCCACAAATTGGATATTTTACTGAAATTGTCAAATCTAGTTTGAAGTAATAAATATTTTAATTAGAATTAACGCGAAATAAAAGAAGAAGAAAGAAATAATTAACCACCACCGCCCTCATATTGCGCCATAAAACAATTGTGTTTCGGTTAGAGAGGTGCGGTTGCCGGCTACACTTACAAAAGAGGTGACCATCTCAGTCCCCAGGAGTAGTAACGCATCTGTGAACGACCTTAGACAGGACTTTTGTCCTGTTTGCGGTGGAGCGTAGATGTCCACAGGCTTCAGAGACCCCTTAGCACCAGATGGTCTGCACGCTCGGTTGCTACATTTCCAATACAAAAAGCGTAATTAACAAAGTAAACTTGTTACAGCTATAATTAGTCCATGGGCGCGCGACACGGAGATATCTTCGGAAAACAGCGACGACTATTTGGAGCTGCACACTGACCACGTCGTCGTCAAGGAAAGCGGGGTTTATTTGGTTTACGCACAAGTGAGTAATGCATATAAATGTATGAACAAAAATAATAAACATTTTTTTCATTTTTTCCTTTATAAAGTTGAAGTAGCAAGCGAACATGCAATCCACCTGATGGTAAGTGGTCACTGCCGCCCATAGACATCCGTAATCGATTTCAAAAAGAACAAAAATCCAAGATTTGAAGTCGATCACAAATGCGTTGCTTCTCCTGAGGACTTGATGGTCGCGTCGAAGTGTAGTAAAACGTTATAACATATTAACATCATGTGGCCTACTTGCTCGTCTGATACTCCTGTCACATAAAATAATCTTATATGTATATAAATAAATAAAAACGTATTTAATGTTCCAGGTGGTATACCTAACGCACTCGTCGAATTGCTATTTCATTTGGGCGAGGAAAGCCGACCAGGAGCCGCGGCTGGTGTCGACCTGCTCCACGGGGGACGACTCCAGCTCGCGCCCGTTGGACAGGTCCCAGATATCCTGCTCCGTGCAGTCGGTCGCCCGCCTGTACAAGGGTGACAACGTCAACGTGGCCCAACGGGAGCAAAACAGGACGCTGTGGCTGCGGCCCGGCTACTCCTATTTGGGTTTCATCAAACTTAGTTCCTAATGCGGCTGTGAGTAATGTTTATGTTAGGCTAATGACCGGGGAGGCCCCACATGCACGGAGTACTGCAATACTGGGAAGTGGAATACTCCGCTTCCGTTACACGAAGCTAGTTGTGTGTGTAGAGGCCGATTGGAAATGGATTAGGTGGACTTACAAGTTACCAGCGAACCAATAATACAATATAATACAATATAATCTTACATTTTACAAGTGAAAAAAGTGCAAAATCTGAATAGTAGCATAGAAGTGGAGAAGGCGTGATCTTCGAACTTGTATCCACACAAAAACAGTGACCATTTGCTGTTTGAAAAGATAGCAAAGATTATCCTTTTGTATAAATAAATATAGTGATCTTAAATAAAATTTATTTTGCAAAGTGCTACAATTATATCTAGAATTTTGCAAAGAAAATAAATTTGAGATCACTATACATTATCATGGGGGTGGATTAGTATTTAATTCTCTTGTTCTCAAATAGTTAGAAGCCGCTGTCATGCATATCAATAACAAATAGGCAGATTCTATATCTTATTATTAAAATTTCTGCGTAAAATAGAAATACTCAATTGTTTCATTTACAATGATATAATGTTTGATAACATTTCGTACATCACACAACACGTACTTTTACGTCGATGCTCTTGACATTGTTTACAATTAATGTATCACACATCGATGCTTCCACATTCTTCTATTTGAAATTTTGTTCAAACCAAAGTAAATCTTTTTCTTTATTTACAAAGTTGAAGTAGCAAACGAACATGCAGCCCAGCTGATGGTAAGTGGTCACTGCCACCTATGGACATCTGTAATCAACAAAAAGAACAAAAATCCAGCTTAAAGTCGATGACAAATGCGTTGCTATTCGAGGACTGAGATGGTCGCCTCGCTTTAAGTGCATCTGGCAACCGTACTTCTCCAATCGGAACACAAGAACTGCTTTACGGCGGATTAACAGGGCAACGCTGGTACTTCCCCGGTCGAACTGTTCTGCCACCTTGCAAATTTTTGTATTTATAAGTCTTATAACAAGGTCAATAGCGAATTCGATAGTGTATGGTATATAGCACATATTATCGATTTACTCGTACTTAGAACTTCGTTTGCGTACCTATAGTTAATATTTAAACAGACTTATTTTGACATATAACGTATTTGTCATATGGATTATTACCAAATCTCTTAGTTCGTTTTTGCGTAATAAACGAACATGCAAACAGGAAAAATAGGCAACCATTTTTATTATACTTTTATGTTTACATTTTATGCTTTGTATCGTGTACAAAACACTCCTTTTTCGAAAAATAATCCATTCACTGATGCAGTAAGAAACTTTTACATATTATATTATACTTTTACTATTCGACCACGAAACATGTAACAAAATCTGTATATCATATTATCATTTCTTAAGCTACCGCATTGAGCATTGTTTCTTCCTATTTTTAGGAAATATTTCTTTTATTCTATTATTAAATATTTCTAAAGCAAAAAGTACATAATTCACTCCCCTAGAATCTGTAAATAAAATTGAAGAACGAAAATATTTCAAAACCAGAGTTATAGTGTAATTCCAATAAGCACATAAACATGTTCAAAATTGGCAATTTTCTAAAATCGCTGATTTTGTTATTTGCGTGTATTAACGTTTACATAAGAAGTAAAGAGTTTGAAGTATTTTAGATTTTTTCCGTCTACTGTGGTAGCTTTGCGGTCTCTTGTCTCTCCTCCCAAGTAATATAATAAGTAACAAAGAGACCGCATTTCGGTCTCACGTTCAGTCTTATAACGAAAACCCATCTTACTGAACAAAAGGTTTACCTTGGTTTGAACAAAATGTTGTACTATATAGGTTAAGTGAATTTGATCTCTCATTGGCGGAATTGTTATGTACCAAAACGTTACGTTATAATTATTTGGATTTATTTTTGTTTGTTTAAAATTGGGAGCGATTCACTGGATGATTTTTAATGTAGTGTGGAACTGTATACCACTTAAGAATTAGGTTAAGAGAACATTCCTATTTGGCCTCTGTGCTTGCCTTGGCCAGCTAAGGCAAGCACAGAGGTGGGGGCCCTATAGATCTGCACTCCGTCTACCGGAGGTGAGGAAAAGGGAGCCTCCCCCGGGAGCACTCGGGTCCGTGGTGTCGTCACTCACCAACAGCTCGCC
>DWTI01000006.1:0-11396 GCA_018251095.1 Pseudonascus paulliniae | reverse complement strand
TATATTTTACATTTAGTAAAATTACATACGGATATGTGAGAGTACCTATCTATGCATGTACGTGTGAAGTTTTGCGTGTGTATTTGTGTGTCAATATGTGTGTATGTGTTTGCGATAATTTATCGCATTTCATCAATATAGCTCTTTATAGATCTGTTCTTTTAACAGTTTTTTAAATGTATTAAGTAGCCTTACTTCTTTTATATCTTTCGGCAGCTTGTTATACAATTGGGCGCCCTCAAATAGGATATTTCTTTTTCCGTAGTTTGTTCTGGGGGTGATTAAGCAAATATTATTGGCCTGTCTTGTTACATGTTTTGTCACTGTCATCTTTTTAGATAAAATTATGTTTGAATGCACATCTTTAGCAATTAAATAGTCTAAATGTGGTTTTACCAGGGAATTATAGATCGTATACCGTACATGTTTTGGAAGGCATCCAACTATGCTGCGTATGGTCCCTGTCAGTGATGTTAGCTTAGATTGAATAATATTTATGTGCGGTTTCCACGTAAGTTGTTTATCTAAAACGAGGCCTAGGTATTTTTCTTTTTCGACTTGTTGTATCTTTTGACCGTTGATGGATAAATGGTTGTATGTACCGATTTTTTTATTTTTAGATGTAAATATAATATATTTTGTTTTGGATGTATTGATCGTTAGTAAATTTGATTGTAACCATGTGTTTATAAGGTCTAAATCTTTTTGTGCTTCCATTATAATCGAGTTTATTGATGTACCAGAATAAAATAAACTAGTATCGTCAGCGTATAGTGTCATGTCTCCTTTCAGTCCGATGTCACCTATGTTATTTATATAAATAAGAAATAGCAATGGTCCCAATACTGATCCCTGCGGTACACCGTAATTGATTAGTCGAGGAGTACTTTGGTGTCCATCAATTTTAACTATTTGCTGTCTAAGAGATAAGTATGAGGTAAATATTTTAAGTGCTGTTCCTTCAATACCTGCTTGTTTTAATTTTTGTAATAGTATTTCATGGCTGACCGTGTCAAAGGCTTTTTTTATATCAATGAAAATACCCACTGTAATTTTTTTTTATCAATATTCGTTTTAATTCTTGTAATTAGGTCAGTGGTCGCCGTAAGTGTGTTCGATTTCGGCCGAAAACCGTACTGCTTGTCATAGAGAAAGTTTTTGGAGTCGAGAAATTCACTAAGCCGGTTATACAGTATAAAGATTTTGGACAGCACAGGCAGTACAGATATTGGTCTATAGTTTCCTGGATCCATTTTATTACCAGATTTATGAATTGGGGAAACTTTCGCTATTTTTAGAGAATCCGGGAAGTTCCCTTTTTTCGTGGGTAGGTGTGAAAAAAGTTAGTCGGCTTTAATTGCATGGTTTATTTAAAATTCAAAATACATAGATTTTCTAGTGTTTATAAACCTTAAATGTGTATGTAAGCGTTAAGAAACCTACCAGCTCTTTTCTCCTATATTATTAACACTTTCCGTGTAGCACTTCGCATAAAACATTTGACTCACTGAATATGGAGTCGCTAAAGGGAACCCTCACGGCTATGTCTGAGCTCTTCAACTCGCGAATGGCTGAGTTCCAGCAGGAACTTCAAAAAACCAGCACTGCTGCTCCTTCTACTTCTTCACTAGCAGCGGAGTTCATGGCATTTAAAAAATTCATTGCTGCTGCACTTGAGGCCATGCAAAGGCAGGTTGAACTGCTGGGGCGAGAAGTGGACCGCTTGGAGATGAAAGGGCGACGTAAAATGCTTCTCTTGCACGGTATCCCTGAAGAGAAGTCGGAGGATACTGTCGCATTGGTTGTTGCCAGTGTTAAGAAGAGGCTTAACGTTAGTGAGATTTCCCAGTCCTCAATCTCCCGCTGTCATCGGTTGGGACGTCCAGTGGAAAAGAAAACCAGACCAATTGTTATTAAATTTCGCGACGTTCCATTGAGAGACAAGGTTTGGTTTGAAAAAACCAAACTTAAAGGGTCCGGAGTTACTCTGTCCGAGTTTTTAACAAAAACTCGGCACTCCCTCTTTATGCAGGCTCGGCAGCGCTTCGGAGTGACTAAATGTTGGACCCGTGGTGGCACCATACAGGTCTTGGCGTCTGATGGCTCCCTCCATCATGTGGAAAGCCTGGTGGATCTGGATGCCGTCCCGAGTACCATGGTTGCTGCTTCAACTTTGCATCCTCCAGCTGGTCCTAGCCAGCCGGTGGATGAGAAGGGTGGGCAGCGGTCGAAGAGGACGCATAAAAAGTAACTATTGCATCTATTGTTACTTAATTTTTCAATATAATTTTCCTGTAACGATGAACTCACAAGTGACTTGATCTATTATTTTCTCAACTGTTATCTTCCTCTTTCTAAGTTTCACTATAGATTTTGTGTACTTATATTTCACTGCTTTAATATTTTTACTACATACTTATTGCCTGTTGTTGTTGTTCGTACCTACTAGATAATTATATTATTGACACTTGGAGCTTTACGTTTGTTTATTAATAGGTATGACATTGTAATTTTTCTGCATCTCACGATTATCTTGATGCTAATCATTTGCCCGCTGCGTTATTAGTTTCGTTGTTTAGCACCAGGTGTCACTACATACTAATATTTTGATTACTTTTTTTTGTTTGATGCAAACACACCTTGCACTGTAGTGGTGGAAGCGCTTCTTTATTATTATGTGTATTGTGCTTTGTTTGATTTTTATTATTATAGTTTATACCTTGCACCTTTATCTGCTGGTGGGTAGATTTGAAAGCTTACCGCTTAGTTTACTTTAATCTTAAATTATTGTAATAATTAGTTTGTTTTTTATATTATTTTTATACGCTATTTTTTGTTTTTTTATTTTATTTTTTTTGCTACACACTTTATATTATATTTAACTTTGTTAACTCAATAAACAGCAATGTCTATAATTGAGAGCGAAAATGGTGAAAGCGTACGCTCCCTCTCCTTTTCTTCCGTATCGGATGGAATAAGCAGTTACGCTAGTTTTGAAAGCATTCCTCCTTTGAATGAAACATTAAAAACTTTATTTGCAGATGTTCACAAGAACTTTAACATCTGCCATATCAACGCCCAAAGCATACCGGCACATTATCCAGATCTGATTACAACATTTGATAGCAAACATATTCATGCTGTACTCATTTCGGAGACATGGCTTAAGTCGTGTCTACCTTCTACTTCGTACTCACTTCCGGGGTTTCAACTAGTTCGCAACGACCGCTCTGACAGGGCGGGGGGTGGTGTTGCTATATATCTCCGTTCTCATATCCCTTTTTCTATAATACGGCAGTCTCAACCCGGTAGTGAAGCAGAGTACTTATTTGTTGAAGTTCTCCTCTCTCACACAAAAGTACTTCTAGGAGTGTTTTATAATCCATCAACAGCACTTAATTATTTTCCTACTTTAGAAACACTCTTAGAAGAATTAGCTCCGTTGTATACCCATGTAATTGTTATGGGGGACTTTAATACATGCCTACTTAAAAACGATAGCAAATCGAGCCGTCTTAAATCTGTCATTGATGCAGCTCATCTTCAAATTCTTCCTCTTTCCGCAACACACTTTTTTCCTAATTGCACCCCTTCTTTGCTAGACTTAATGTTTGTCTCTTCCTCGAATTGTGTTGCAAAACATGGACAACATGCTGCTGACGCTTTCTCCTATCACGACTTAATCTTCTTATCTTACAAATTAAAGCCTCCTAAGGTGAAGTCAAGAATACTTCTTCAGCGTAATTTTGGCAGCATCAACGTTGAAGAATTTCGACGTGATGCCATGAATGTGGACTGGAGTGTTGTACAGGCAGCAACTAATGTCGATGAACAGGTAACACTCTTCACTACACTTCTTACCCAATTACTCGACAAGCATGCGCCTGCTCGCCCAGTACGAGTTAGACACTTACCTGCTCCTTGGCTAACTGAAAACATCAAATTGTTGATTGCCAAGAAAAATCGTGCAAAATTTAAATATAAAACAAGTCCTACAGATGAAAATTTATTGAAGTATCGATCTGCTCGTAATCTCTGCAACAAGGTGTGTAGGGATGCACAACGACGCCATATCTACAGTTCAGTCCAAAACCAAGATTCCACAAAAGTCTGGAAATTTCTTCGATCTTTAGGAGTTGGAAAAGCTCGCCAAGAGTGTACATTGAATTTAAATTTAGATCTTCTAAATCAACATTTTTCCACTAATTCGTGCATTGATAGCACAAAAAAACAAATTACTTTAAATTATCTTTCTAATTTTCCTACTCCAAGTTTCCCTGAATTTGAATTTTGTACCTTCACTGATCGTGATGTTGAAAGGAGCATTCGTGATATTCACTCGGACTCTGTGGGTTGTGACGGCATTAGTCGTAAGATGGTCATTCCTATCATTGATATTGTTACTCCAATACTTACCCGCATCCTTAATTGTTCCATCTCGACATGTTCCTTCCCTACTGCGTGGAAAGATGCCCAAATAATCCCTATTCCTAAAAAATCTAATCCTACTAAATTTAATGACTATCGCCCCATATCTATTCTTCCTCTTTTATCCAAAGTGTTTGAGCGGCTTGTACATCAGCAGCTCAATACTTATATTTCTATGAATAACCTGTTAAATCCTTTCCAATCCGGATTCCGTCCTGGCCATAGTACGACTACTGCTTTGTTGCGTATCACTGATGACATCCGAAAGGGCATGGATAATCAGAAGGTCACGGTGTTGGCATTACTGGATTTCAGTAGTGCGTTCAACACTGTTGACCATGATATTCTCCTGGCCACTCTTCGTTCCTTCAACATATCTCCGACTGCGATAGGGTGGTTTCAAAGTTACTTGCATGGGCGTCGGCAGCGTATTCAGGTCGCGGACGCACAGTCTGTATGGTCAAATACGCATGCCGGAGTACCGCAAGGTGGCGTGTTGTCTCCTCTTCTTTTTTCGCTGTTTATAAACTCCATTAGTCACAATCTTTCTTCTCACTACCACCTTTATGCAGATGATCTTCAAATTTACCAGCATGCCACTTTAGGAGAGCTACCACAAGTGATTTCCTTGATGAACAATGATTTTGATCGAATTCTAACCTGGAGTGACTTTCACGGTCTTAAAGTGAATCCGAATAAAACTAATGTTATTATAATAGGTAGCTCTCATAAGATAACTAGGATAGATTTTAGCACCTTACCTAAAGTAACTTTTGACGGATTAGCTATATCATACAGCGACAAGATAAGGAATCTGGGGATTTATTTAGATCAATATTTATCTTGGTCATCTCAAATTGATGAAGTGAGTAAAAGGATGTTTTCAGTTATAGGGGCACTAAGAAGACTTCGTAACTTCCTACCTACTGCTACCAAAATTGCGCTAACTCAATCCTTACTCTTTCCTATTCTTGACTACGCCGATGTTTGCTATCTTGACTTGACCGAAAAGCAACTTGACAAACTTGAGCGTCTTCAAAACTTATGTATACGTTTCATATTTGGAATTCGCAAATATGATCACATATCTGACTTTCGTGCTAAGCTCAAGTGGCTGCCAATCCGACTTCGCCGGAATTTGCATGTTCTTTCTGCTCTCTACTGCGTACTGTTCAATCCGACAACGCCATCATACCTTAAAGACTGTTTCCAGTACCTTCACCTTACTCATGAACGCTACCTCCGCTCCTCAGTAAATCTCTCGCTACAAACTCCTACTCATTCCACATCCTTTTTTAAAAATTCTTTCTGTGCGATCGCGGTTCGCTTATGGAACCAATTACCTTTAACCGTACGTCGGGCTCCATCCATAGACTCATTCAAAAAACAAGTTAAGAAGTATTACTTAGAAATATGACTTTATATGTAAATATCACATCAGAAATTGCTGTTTATATGTGTGTACTGATTGCTTTATTAATGCTCGTTATAATAATGTTTAATATTGACTTTGTACCTATCCTTTACTTTTTTTTTTCCTTTTTTCCTTTTAACTTTGCACATTTCCCACTTTCCACATTTTTCTTCTCCTCTCATCCAAGCATAGGTTGTCTGGAAGAGATCGCTACTTGAGCGATAAGACCGCCTATTGCATACTATGTACTTGTACTATGTTTTGTACATGAAAACTGAAATTGTAACTGTGTGCAATAAAGAATATTCTATCTATCTATCTATCCCTTCAGCTAAACATTTATTAATGCAGTTGGTTAATTTGTCAGTAATAAGAGCTTTGACACATTTTATCACCTTAGTACTAATTCCATCAATTCCGGTGCTTGTGTTTGGATTTAAACTATTTATTATTTTTTCTACTTCACTGTAGCGGGTTTTAATTTTGATAAAGCCTTGGAACTTCGTTGGTCATTTGTTTGAGTGTAAGCTATATTATTATGCCCCTTGGTGATATCATTTGCAAGGTTAGAGCCTATACTTGCGAAGAAAGCATTAAATTGTTCACATATTTCCGTTGTATCGGTAATGATTCCATCGGGAGTATTTAATTTAAAAGTAAGAGTTTATTTTTGTTGTATTTTTAGCTAAATTATTAATAAGCTGCCACATTTTCAAAGGCTTTATTTTACAGTTTTCAAATGCGTTATAATAGTAGTTTTTTTAGCAGACTGAATACTAAGATAGGTAGTGTTTTTACTTTCTTGGAAACGTTCTTTTAAGTCATTATTTTCTGGATTCTGGTTTAGATCATGCCAAAATGTGTTTCTTTCATTGAGTTCCTAAAACAATTTGAACCATCTCAAAGAAGCTCTCATGTTAATATAGATATTAAAATAAATGGAACCATAAAGGCTCTGGGCTTACAATGGAATATGGGCAAAGACAAATTTCAATACAATTTCATGTTACCTCCAAGGGCTGAATCGATAACTAAAAGAACTATTTTAGCTGATATTCAACGTTTGTTTGATCCCCTTGGTTGGTTGGCACCTTCTATATTATCCACAAAGTTACTCATACAAGAACTATGGCTAAAGGGTATTACGTGGGATGAAGAAGTAGAAGAAACGATCGCTGAAAAATGGCTTACTCTAAGAGAAAGCTTTCGCTCGTTACCTGAGATAGAATTAAACAGGTGGCTACATACAACTGAAGGAAATATGCAAAACGTTACGGTACAAGGCTTTTGCGATGCATCCGTTCGTGGATATGCTGCAGTAGCATATTTAAGAGTAAGAACACTTGAAGGAGACGTTAAAACAACTATAATTGCAGCCAAAACACGCGTAGCCCCTATAAAACCTCAATCCTTACCACGCCTGAAACTTTGTGGCGCAGTATTACTGACAAGACTGTTGAAACATATAAAAGAAGCAATGAAATTACGTAATTCACAATTGTATGCATGGACAGACTCTACAATCGTCTTGTCCTGGTTATTTGGAGATCCTGCAAGATGGAATACTTTCGTAAGAAATAGAGTAGTTGAGATATTAGACGCTATAGAAAACCACAATTGGTATCATGTTGAATCTCACGATAATCCTGCTGATGTAGCGTCGAGAGGCATGCTGCTCCTGGAATTAAAGAAACATAAAATGTGGTGGAACGGACCAGACTGGTTGAGCGAAGGTGAAATTAATTACAGACGACCGCAAAACATAATGACCAACCTAGAAAGTAAAGAAATTATACATGCCAATCTGAAAATTGAAGTAAACAAGTTTAAAAAATTTCAAACATTACAAGAATTACTTACAACTATAATTTACTGCAAAAGATTTTTAAAAGGAACTAAACTAAAAGATAAAGATACAGTTTTAACAACGGAAGAATTAAGCGAAGCTTTAAAAACATGTATAAGAATAGTACAAAAGGAAAACTTTGAAGACGAAATACAATATCTGAAAGAAAATAAAATGGTTAGAAGAAAAAGTAAATTAAAATGTTTACATCGTTACCTGGATGAATTCGATGTTGTCAGGGTGGGCGGAAGACTCAGACATTCAGATCTAAGTGACGATAGTAAACACCCGATAATTCTAGATTACAACAATCATCTATCTGTTTTACTTGTTAAAGATGCTCATTCGAAAACACTGCATGGTGGATCCCAACTAATGCTCGCCTACCTACGAATGAAATTCTGGATCTTGAAGTCAAAACAATTAGTAAAAACAACTATTAAAAAATGTCTGATATGTGCCAGGTTGAACGCTACAACTAAAAACCAATTAATGGGAGACTTACCTCGAGTTAGAGTAACTCCAGCACGCCCCTTTCTGCATAGCGGTGTAGACTTTGCCGGCCCATACCAAGTACTGATGTCCAAGGGAAGAGGAGCCAAGACAAACAAAGCCTATATTGCTTTATTCGTTTGCATGTCTACTAAAGCAATTCATTTGGAACTTGTTGGTGATCTAACCTCGGAAGCATTTATAGCAGCTTTTAAAAGGTTTGTTGCAAGGCGTGGAAGATGTACACACATTTGGAGTGATCAAGGAAGAAATTTTGTAGGAGCCAACAAGGAATTAAGTAAAGCATGGACAGATGCAAATTTACAATTTGATGGTCAGATCACAGAGTCCCTCGCACTTGATGGCACAACGTGGCATTTTATACCAGCCTATAGCCCACACATGGGTGGTTTGTGGGAAGCAGGGATCAAATCTATGAAACATCATCTAAAACGAATCCTCACATCACATCTTACTTACGAAGAAATGACTACGCTATTGTGCCAAATAGAAGCATGTCTTAATTCAAGGCCCTTAAGTGTTATCGAAAACTCAGACAATGCTAATGTACAAGTGCTAACACCTGGTCACTTTTGAATTGGTGAAAGTCCAATCACAGTTCCCGATTCAAGCCTACTGGATATTCCAATGAGTCACTTAACACGATGGAAGCACCAACAAAAGCTATTGGGTGATTTCTGGCGCCGATGGCAACAAGAATATCTCACTAGACTACAACAGCGACCCAAGTGGAATAAACCCATGAAGGAATATAGCTTAGGAGATATCGTGCTTGCAAAAAATGATAATCTACCACCTGGTAAATGGTCGATGGGTAGAATTGTCACAAAACACCCAGGCACTGATGGTGTTACAAGAGTATACGGTGTACGTAATGGAGGTCAGGTCGTGCAAAGATCCATTTGTAAACTATGCCCTTTGCCAATTGATGTTAATTAATAAAATTGCCTTATGTCAAAGATTTCAAGTATATTTTAAAGCTAATGTTTAAATATTGTAAGTTGTCATGTTACGATGAATATTAATGTAGTTGTAATATATGTAAAGAATTGCTACTGGTATGAATGATATAAAGATCAATGTCTCATAGAGTATGTTATACAGTCCATAAGTTATTCTTATTTCATTAATTTAAATTGTTTATGCAATAATTCATTTATTTAGCCAAGGAGATGTTGCTTATTGTTATATAATTCTCTTATGTTCTAGCTCAATGTTAAAATCTAAGACAAAGTTGTACTATTTTAAAAGGACTTTAATAGTCCTTGGTGGGCGGTATGTTAAAGCAAATTCCTATTATAGTGTGAGTGTGGACGATAGTAAGATGACCAGTATGCATGTGTGAGCAGTCCTTATATTAAGCAAATATTCTTTTCTAATTAGTTGCAAATAAACCGTTGAAGCGACACCTCGTTTCTTTAGCAGCTCTCTGCAATACCAAACCAAAACAAACCCTAACACTGCAACACAGTGTATGGTTCTATATATAGATTATTTAAAACATGTAATTCGTCTATAGATCAAGACACAATAGAATTCGTGTGTGGAGGAGGAATAAGGTGTCAATATGAGGGAAAAGAAATCAGATTAGGAAGTAAATCATTTGTAACAAAATCTATAAACAATAATACAAGAGACAAAGTTGTGTATTATAGTATTCAATATAATATCAAAGGATATTTTATATTATCGGATAATATGGTACAGAATGCTAGGAATGTTATAACTAATCTAAAGAATGAATATTCTACAGTGGTCATACTGTCAGGTGATGTAAAGAGCAATGTTAGGAGAATAGCAAAGAAGCTTAATATCAAGGAATATTATTATGAATTAACAAGTAAATAGAAGCTGAATACTATAGTAAATCAATCATCGATAATGATAGGAGATGGTACTAATGATACACCATCCTTTAAAGCTTCTACAATTTCTATTTCAGCCAATCTAAACAATACGAGTGCAGATTTCATAATTCTATCTGGAGGCATTACAAAACTATCGTTCCTATTGAAGTACATCAAGAAAATAAATAGGAAAAATAGGATTAATTACATATTCGCAATAACTTATAACACTATCATATTATTAACTTCATCAAAATTAGAACTTCCATGTTATTCTATGTATTTCTCTCTTCTATTTATTATTTGTAACAGTCTTCTTTAAAAAAACAAATATACATGACTACATTCATTTATATGGTATACTTGATAATTATAAAAACATTACATGATCTATTCTGATAATTATTTATTTAATTAAATTTAAAGGGTCAAGTAGCTCAGCGGTCAGAGCATCCCGTTTATACGCAGGAGGTTGCGGGTTCGACTCCCGTATGATCCATATTTATAAGAGATTATAAATAAAAACTACATAGTCTTGGCCACGTTGAAAGTAGAATCAATGATGGTTTGGGTCATCATTTCGCTGAGAAGCAAAGCTTGACTTGACCTGCCCCATCAAGTTCTATCTGAAACTTTTCCCACTGGGGTTTTACGTAGGATAGGGGTTGGTGTGTGGATCTGGGATAAACTTGAGATCGTCCATGGCAAAACTATGTGAAACTAGGAGTCGAGATGTCCTAGAATAGCATACGCCCGAAACACAAATTCAAAATAAAAACCAAGCACAAACGGGGTCGTCACTGCTGAGTATCTGTCTAAGTGGACAGTGAAGCTTAGTCTAGGTGGGTTTACGTAAGTCGTTAAGAGCAGCCCACGCAAGACGAAACAGGTTATCGAAGAGAAGGGTAAGACGCTGTCCATCTTCTCGAGGGAGTACCCTAGCGCCCAAACATATCGGTGGAGCTTAGTATCGGCTAAAAACGGTCTAGACCGAACGACCGGGGACGTAGCGCGCCTACGTATCTGAAAGTGCGTGGGCCCGTACCACCTGCGTAGACCTTGACGTGGTAAGCAAACTATCGTAAGGGGTAGTTGATTACGCAGTAAACCAGCTCAAAATCATTTGCGGTTCCTAGAGCTATAGTGGATCTATCTACTTAAACAAAAATACTAAAAATCTATCACCTGTATCCTCGACTATAAATAAATAATTTAAATTTAATTAAATTTAATATATTCTTGGAAATTTGATCAGAAGTGGCTTTTTTAAAAATAATTTTCCAAATACCTACGCAAAATAAAAGAAACTTAACTTTTATACAATTTTAATCCTTTTAACATTTAAATT
>DWTI01000005.1:0-11931 GCA_018251095.1 Pseudonascus paulliniae | reverse complement strand
TTCAACAACTAATTAGTATAACGTGAATAAGAACGCGCACAATAAACAATGTAATAGTAGAGTGTAGTGTATGTGAGTGTAGATTATTAGTAAAGGCATGTGAATGTACCAATTACACATTCGCTAATAACAGTAGATAACTAAGGATACAATTTGACCAACAATGAAATAATGAAAGAGGCTTGAAGACTACGATAGCGTTTAGGCGCCTTTTTTGTTTTTGACAGATCATAATTTGTGTCAGACATGATCTGAATAATTAATTTAGAATTTTGATCTAGGTCTGGGTGTTGTGTTTATACATGGCACCAATGACACAGGGAATCCTAGTGTAGGGCTCTGAATCTGATTGTGCCAAGCTTAATTTTTCAAGTCAAAGACGTACAATGAAAATTATACATCTATTTTGATAAAGGACACATATACAAGTGTTGTATGATATAATGACCCAAAACGTCACGTTACAGGGATGATTAGTTTGAGATGCCTAGACTTTTTATTTTGGAACAGTGGCAAACGAGCGTGCAGGCCATCTGATATAAAACGGTTTCTGTAGCTCATTGATATATTTACGTTCAACTTCAAACAAAACCTAAGTCCTGTCTGACGTCAGGCGTCGTGGCTACTCCTGAGGACTGAGATGGTCGCCGAGTTTGTAAGTGTAACCGGCAACCGCACCCTCTGCAACACACAAGAACTATTTCATGGCCGATATTGAGAGCTACGGTGATACCTCCCAGATAAAACTACCTTGCAATATTTTTACCTCATAAGTAATTTCTTACCTTGTTTAAAATTTGTCTGGTTCATATTAATCAAGTAAATATAATTAAAAGTTTCTTTATCTACACCAACATAAAAATAAACGCTCGCAAAATAATATGGATAGAGTAATATACTTGCAAATCTTGCGAAGATTTAAAGAAATGTTTGCAACATATTCGGTAGCACATGTTCAAAGCGAACATGCTGAATAAAATTGAAGTCCTGGGGAAGATAATAAAAAAGCAAGTTCTACGACTATTTTTACAACGCACCGTCTGTGGGATTATGATATATGTGGAAAGTGGAACTATAGGTCTACTGGTGGAATTTATACGATTCTACCGATTTGCATTTATTGATTACTAGATGACCTGGCAAACATTCTTCTGCCATATAAAGTAGGAATTTTCCCCGTTTTTGTAGCATTTTTCGTTGATACTACACTCCTATAGGTCGTAGCGTGATGTTATATAGCCTATGGCCCTCCTCTATAAACGTACTATTCAAAACAAAAAGATTTTTTCAATTCGAACCAGTAGTTCCTGAAATTAGCACGTTCACACAATCAAACTCTTCAGCTTTATGTTATTAGTACAGACTATTTTTTAATAATAAGCATGCAGGCCACCTGCTGTTAACTGATCTCTGTACCTTGTGGACACCTGTGTTCAACTTCAAACAAGATTAAAGTCCCTCCTGACGTCGTACGTTGTTGCTCCTCCTGAGGACTGATATGGTTGCCTTGCTTAAGTATAGCCGCCAACAGCACCTATCCAACCGAAACTCAAGAACTGTTTTACGACGGGTTATGAGGGCGGTGTCTGTAGGTACAACAACAGCTGTTGTTCTAATCTTGCAATCCTAACAAGCGATCACCATCTCAGTCGTCAGGAGCAGCAAAACATCTAAGCACGACGTCAAGGTGGAATTTGGTCCTGTTTGAGGAGGTCCTATCCTATTGGACGTAGGTGTCCTTGGGCTGCAGAGACCATTTAACATCAATTGGCCTGCACGCTTTTTAAAGGCGGTAGAGCGATAGTTAGACCTGATGGTACCACTACCGCTCTCATAATCCGCTGTAAAACAGTTATTGTATTTTAGTTGGAGAGGTGTGGCTGCCGGCTGCATTTACAAACGAGGCGACCATTTTAGTCCTTAGGAGTAGCAACGCGTCTACGACCTTCGACAGGTCTTGTTTGATGTTGGCCGTAGATGTCCATGTGCTGCAAAGGCCGTCTAACAACAGAAGGCTTGCACGCTCGTTTGCCATTTTTTCAATAAAAATAAGTTTGAGTGGCGGAAGGCCACTCAAACTGTCTATTTTTTTTGCAATCACAACAGAATGTAGTCACTAGTGGTCACTCGCGACCACGTCCAATATTACTTTACCTTGTATGCTATACATATTATGGTAAAATTGTATTAATAAATTATGTGTATTCAACAGGAATGGCAGGTTTTGATCCCAGCGAGAAGTATTCTAACATTGCCGTTTGGTGGAAGAAAGTAAGACAGCATTTCAACCCTCATTATGAAGAAGCACATGTTATAGTGAATAAAATTGTGAAGAAACAAGAGAAAGTCTTTGCTAAACTTTAAAAAATGATATAATTCATTTAAAAGGTATAGAATTATAGTTCCACCGGGGAAGTCGCCCTCTTTATCCGCCGTAAAACTGTTTTTGTATTTCGATTGGAGATTTGCGGCTGCTGGCTACACTTACAAACGAGGCAAACATCTCAGTCCTCAGGAGTAGCAACGTAAAGTCGGGCATGGTCCCGACGTCATACAGGACTGTTGTATGTCGTTGTCCATGGGCTGCAGCGACCACTTATCATCAGGTGGCCTGCAAGCTCGTTTGCTACTCTTTTAACATTAAAAAATAAACAATTGTAGCTGGTGATATTTGAAAATGGTTGTATACACACAAATGTATTCAGTAATTATAAGTAATTATAATTACATTCATACTAGTATATTGGAATGAGTAAATAATAAAATCTTGAGAGCTGTTGCGAGGCAGGAAATTTTAGATTATATACTTTTTATATAGAAATAAAAAATAGCCTGTCAAGAAATTACAGAAGATGGGATTTTGACAAGAGTGCCATCTATCAGATCTAACTGCTCACTATTAGCTGGCTAAGAACCATACGTAAGAAGACTTATGCGCTCACCGGAGTATTCAATTATAAAAGTTGAATAAAAGCACAACACGAAGCAATATCTGGGCTCTTCGTCTTAACGCCACAAGATGGCGTTGATCCTTTATTAGATGCTAACATAATACGACAGATGGCAGTAAGAATATAAAGTTAAGGATATTGCTATAGATAATGAATGTCCCTTTGTAACTGAATATTTTGAATTATCATATTTTACTGTAGTAAAACTTTTTCATGCACGTTTGGGAACGAAGTCAAAGTTATATTAAGAAAACAAGCAAAGAAAATACCACGATGTAAATTGCCCTCATTGGCTGGGTAGCGCGTAGATTTCGCCTTGAAATTTACTCTTGTACAAATCTGCCCACTGCTGGGCATGGGTCTCCTCTCAGAAAGAGAAGGTTTTAGACCATGATCTACCACACTGGCCAACTGGATTGGTAGACTTTACGTACCTTTGAGAACTTTATGGAGAACTCTCAGGCATGTAGGTTTCCTCACGATGTTTTTCTTTGCCGTTTTAAGAATCGATTCTGAAATTTTATTACAAGTGAAATTAACATAAGATGTCATAAAAGTTATTTTACATTAGGCAAAGCATGGTGCTTATAACTTTATGTAACGTAGTGCAATAACCATTTCTGTTCGATTTTGGTGTTCTATAATTTACGTTTTTTTATTATTATAACGGTTTTACATAACAATAAAACCGATATTATGTGCCGAGAGGGAAAACATACAGCATTGTTATGAAGAAGCTGTGTGTACTTAGTGTAATCTATGACTAGAGTAGTTGATCTATGCCTTAGCATAGACAAGCAACTCCAGTTCCATCTTTAACCACCAGATGTCGCCAGCAAGGGCAGGCGGGATCCGACGCCATTTTAAATGCTCATAGTCTTCACCAGGAAGACCTTCCTGCAATGCTGTATGTTTTCCCTCTCGGCACATAATATCGGTTTTATTGTTATGTAAAACCGTTATATTGATGTGCCTCCGGAAAACACAGCATTGTTATGAAGATGTGTTTGTTATCTGCTGGTGAATAATATTACATAACGCTATGATGATTAGGATAGTTTAATTTTAATACACACTTTTCGAATTATAATAATTTATTAATTTGAAATCAGTGACAATACCAAGTTATATCGAATATAAAAAACATTAATTTATATTAAATTGGAGTAAATGTTTTGAAAAAAGAATTATGATCATTATCTTTAGGAAGCTCTATTAGTTTACAATAATGATTGTAAAATGTGTTGGATGATTTCCAGTTACCCCGACTAATTATGTCATCAATTGGTTGATTATTTAGCCATCCTAGAGAAGCCACTTCGGATCTACAACTACCCGGGGAAGAGTTTATGCCACTATCCTTGAGAACCGTGCGAACCCAGTTCCCAATTACAGTGCGTGAAGCCGCTTTAGCCTTACCACGCACTGTAATGAAGAGATTGTCTAATCCTATTATTGACTTCAGATCTTCTAGGCGTAATTTTTTCTATCAAAGTTCTGATTAATGTTATAGGACAAATATTTTGATTTTCATGTTTTGAAAACATCCATGCTGACTGGCGATAAGAGTGCGTATTCGTTTTAGACCCGAAGGCTGGAATAAAGAATATATTTTCCCCGTTGTCGAAATAGTTATTATTATTAATTTTCAGCAAAGTAAGATCATGCACTCTACGCCCTGAAGTCAATAATAGCACCGTGGCCGTCCTCCGGGATAAATCAAAAAGGGAATCCTTAGGAGGGTTTGTTAATAGCCACTCTAAGACGAATCTAGGGTCCCATGTGAATGGAGCTTTAACTACCTTTGGTTTTGCGATTCCAATTGCTTTAAGAGCATGTTTTATGATAAATTTAGAAAATGTCGAATTATCTATATGAGGGCCACAAAAAGCGAAGACAGCAGACTTATGAACAAGTATAGTGCTATAAGATAAATTCTCTTTCAAAAAGACATTTATTAAGAACCTTGCAACCTCCGCTGGCTGTGGAGACTTAGAGTTCACTTTGTACTCTGAGCACCATAACAGCCAACGCTCTATCGCCGGTAAGTATGTCGCTAGAGTCGACTGGCGCCAACTGTTTTGCAACAACTCTCTCTCTGGTGTTGGCCACTTCTTTATTAGTGCGCCCCACCCCCAATTTTCCAAACTTTTAGGGTTATTGTCTGTACTTGCGGAGGGGGTTGTGATGTCGTCAAGTCTATTAAGGTTTCCGTCAGATTGTGGATTACGAACGGACGATCCATTGCTCGAGACTTCAGATCGGCGAGCCAAAAGGCCTTTGGCCATTCCGGAGCTACTACCAGGTATGTTCCCTTGGCACTGTTTAGATGTGACAGAACTCCGGGGAGGAGACTGGGTGGAGGAAATGCCCATGCTAGCCTGTACTGCCATGGTCTGCTGAAGGCATCTATATAGTCTGCCGATCGATCTCTCCAATCTATCGATACGTATCTTTCTACTACCGCACTCTTTCGAGATGCAAATAGATCTATTTCTGGATAGCCCCACATTTGAAATACTTTCGCAGTCGTTTGAGATAGCAGATGCCATTCTGCGGGTTGCTTCCCTCGAGATAACCTGTCTGCTACTATGTTGTCTCCCCGGGAGATAATAGGCTGACAGAGTTATTTTGTACTTGTCCACTATCTGTAAGAGTTGATATGTCAGAGCTAACAATGCCAACGACTTCGTGCCCCCCTCTTTGCGGATGTAAGCTATCAGGGTTCGATTGTCCGATTGAATCTGGACATGTGAACCTTTTAATCGATTCACGTTCTGTTTGATTGCTGCCATCACCGCAAATAACTCTTTTTTGTTGCTGTGCCATCTCTTTTGCTGAGCTGTCCATACGCCTGATGCTATTATTCCGTTCAGTTGGGCACCCCAACCTGTGTCCGAAGCGTCCGTCGCCAGGAAATGGGTTGCAGGTGGGTTGTGTATCGGTGATGTCTGGAGGGTGGCTCCGCGCCACCACGCCAACTCTTGACGAACAAGACGAGGGATTATCTCTTTGTGCCGAGGGCGTTTCTTGTTGAAACGTCGTAAAAATATTTGAATTTTGCGACAGTGGAGCCTCCCCCGCGGAATGACGAAATTGGCAAAGTTCAATTGTCCTAGTAGACATTGCAGATGACGAAGACTGACATAACTTGTTTTCAAAGTTTTCCTGAGGGTCACTTCGAGATCCTTTATTTTTTGCTTCGGCAGGGACCTTGTATTTATTGCAGTCCGCCATCGAATCCCTAAGTATTCTAAGTCTTGGGTTGGTGTCAAGACCGATTTTTTGAAGTTCACTTGCCACCCTAAGTGTTCCAAGAGTCTCACGGCTTCCGCAGCCTGAAGACTTAAGTTGGATTGGTCTTGATTTACGAGAAGGAAGTCGTCTAGGTAGACTACTACTCGACATCCTTTTGCACGCAGGATCTCCGCGACCCAGCATGTCAAGGAAGAGAAAAGGTGTGGCGCTGAAGCCAGACCAAATGGTAGACATGTCATTTGGTAGAGTTTGCCTCCGTGGCTGATTCTTAAGAAAACCCGGTGAGATTTTGCAATCGGTACATGAAAATATGCCTGAGAAAGGTCCAATTTTATCATCCAGTCGCCTGGTTGGACAAACTCTGGTACTAAAGTGTGAGATATCAGTTGAAAATGTTTTATTTTCACAAACTTGTTTAATTCTCGAAGATCGAAAATTGGACGTATTGATCCATCGCTTTTCTTCCGCAGAAAGAGCTTGGAAATAAAACTGGTCGTTTTTTCGTCCACAGGCTGTAGCACCTGTTGATCTAAGAGATCCCGTATCACTCGAGACATTGTCGAAGTTTGGCTGGTGGCATATTGTTTCATGATCCGTGTTGAAGGCGTGATCAGAGGAGGCTTTTCGAAAAATGGTATTCGGCAACCTGTTATTGTCGACATTATAAATTTGGTGGCACCGAGTGTTTGCCAGCGGTGACGAAACCTCATTAGTTGCCCCCCTCTGAACTGCCTCAGATAGTCATATCTTCTTACTTGCGTTATTACGAAAGGAATTTTGTTTGTTGTTATTATTATTTTTGTTTTTATAATCCTGTTTTTTGTGTCGTTTTTTATAATTATCTTGATTAGATTTATTTTTGTACTGATTATTTGATCGAGACGTAGATGGTGCGCTTTCATGACATTTCCTTTTTAAATTCGGTTTATCCTTGGATTGAGATAACCAAAACAGAGGCCCTCCGAGGGAATTAATAAGAGATGTCAATCTAGATTTGTCAAACAAATATTCTTCGCTAGGTGGTATGTTTAAAAGCGCCGCTTGGATATTTTTATTTGATATTTCAGAAATTAAACGTTGACGTCTAATCTCTATACATTCGGCCCTTTTTCCGCAAAGAATTTGTAGGGCCTGTTCAGACAACTTGTATGACAGAGATGTCTTACCGAATGTTTCAGTAATTTTGTTAAACATATTAGTCGGATTTAATTCAGTTGGGTTATTATGAGCCCAATTCACGATACCTTGCAGCCCTGATTGCAGTAATTCTTTTTGGTACAGCAAAGCATTGGTAAGCGCCGCTACTACTTGCTCTGTCGGAGCCATGTAGTCTTTCCCTTTAGTAAGATAGCACATTTCGTCATTAACTTTAAGATTACAGAAACCAGGTTGAGCGATCATCTCATTTAGTGCTTTACTGTAACGAACATGTTGCCAAGTAGGAGAATTAAAATGTTGGAGATCAATTAACTGTTTTAATCTGTTCTCGTTAGCGGGCTTAATATGTTTTTTATCATCAAAATCTGTCCTACAGGTACCCAAGTCAAGCGATTTTGACTTTGTGGTGGAAGGATTCACCAAAAAATCTGGTTCGGAAATTTCGGGTAGTACAACATTTTCTGTAATGTTATTATTTGGCACGCATTGTTGATGCATTATAAGATTTGTAAGAGCACTGACCTGGTTGAATAACTCGTCGACCCGAGGGTCAACGGTTACCTTTGAATCCAGTCTCCGTTTCTTATTAGGACGCTCGTCGTCGCTGGATGATGAGCTATCCGAGCACGATGATTCTTCGGCGCGTGTTGTTTCCCTCTCGGTGGCCGGTGAATTTGATTGATCCATTTGATCAGCGTTACCGACGTCGGAATTGTTAACGGACATTGTCGCCGCGGGACTAAACCGACCTTTTTTTTTTTTTTTTTTAAACTTCCCGTTTTTATTTAATTTCCACTTAAAACGTTATAATTTCGCTTTGAACACTGTGGTTGTTTGTATTTTCGGAGCTAGAACGTCTGCTCGCGACGAAAGTACACAACGCTATGAGCATTTAAAATGGCGTCGGATCCCGCCTGCCCTTGCTGGCGACATCTGGTGGTTAAAGATGGAACTGGAGTTGCTTGTCTATGCTAAGGCATAGATCAACTACTCTAGTCATAGATTACACTAAGTACACACAGCTTCTTCATAACAATGCTGTATGTTTTCCGGAGGCACATCAATATCAAATAACAATCATGACAAATATGTTCATATTATTATACAGTAAAATAAATTATCTGTGTGTCGAAGTGATACACTTATTTTTATAATAATTTCATTTTATTAGTATGTATAAAATACAAAGGTGGTAGAACCTATACTGTTTGACCGGGGAGGTACCACCGCCACATCAATTTCTAGCGTGAAGCGTACTTGCGTTTCGGTAGAAAGGTGTGGTTGCTAGCTCACTTACAAACGAGGCGACCACCTTAGTCCTCAGGAGTAGTAACGCATTTGTGATCGACTTCAAGCGGGACTGGTTCTTTTTGGAGTTGGTTCCAGATGTCCACGGACGGCAGTGATCACTTACCATCAGGTGGACTGCATGTTCGTTTGCTACTTCAATTTTACAAAAAAAAAACAAATGAATCGACGTTCACATATCAATACATACATAGGTTTAATAATTTTATTATAAGATATTTTTTGTATATTTTTACGGTGCTATGGTGTAAATAAAATGTAAGTCTGTATTTTTATTGGGATTTAAATAAATAATGGAAAGGAGATTTTCTTTTACTTCGGCTACTGTTCCTCTTATCGCAGCTGGTGTGAGGTATCCCAGAATGAGAAGAGGCATTCAATTCTCTACCATGTTAAACACCTTGGTACAGTGGTAGAACCTATACGGTTCGACCGGGAAAGTACCGCCACCCATTTCTAAAGTGACCTACTTGCGTTTCGGTAGTAAGGTGTGGTTGGCGGCTCACTTACAAATGAGGCGACCACCTTAGTACTCAGGATTAGCAACGCATTTACGATTGACTTCGGGCAGGGTTTTGGTTCTTTTTGGTGTTGCTAACAGATGTCCATGGGCGGCAGTGACCACTTACCATCAGGTGGACTGCATGTTTGTTTGCTACTTCAACTTCGTAGGAATCGTAGGAAATTCTAATACAAGTTTAACGGATTTGTACACTTGTACTGAAAGAATTAGGTTACTAATAAATGGCGTTGTTTGCAATTATGTATACAAGTTCGAATAGATGGCGCCACTAGTTGCTGTTATAGCATTGTTTTTGTATTTTTGAATGAGGATGAATATTGTGTTGTTATAATGGTAAGATGGAGGAGGAAATAATAAGGCGGTGGATCAATAGTTCGACCGGGAACCATCCCATCATTCCCTTATAATCCGCCGTAAAACAGTTCTTGTGTTTCGGTTGGAGAGGTGCGGTTGCCGGCTACACTTATAAGCGACCATCTTAGTCCTCGGGAGTAGCAGCGCGTTTAAGTACCTACGACGTCAGGCAGGACGTTGGTCTTGTTTGAGGTTGAGCGTAGGTGTCAATGTAATGCAGAGACCATTTGACATCAGATGGCCTACACGCTTGTTTACTACTTTCTTCTTTCAAGTTTCTACTTTGTCTCCTTAAGAAGTTTTTCTTTAGCGTTAAAGTATAACAAGACTATCAATATTTTATTTCTTTAAAGTGTGTATGTATCTACATTGTAATATGGCAGACAGTGCAAAGCGAAAATTTAATTTAGTAAGGCATATTCAAGTAAAGTTGTTTCTGCGAATTATCAACGCTATGAAGAAATGTACAGTTAGCCGAAGTTTGCAAGGTGGTAGAATTGTAGTTCGACCTGAGAGTTTTTCTTTTATATTAGAAAAGTAGCAAACGAGCGTGCAAGCCATCTGATGTTAAATGATCTCTGCACCCCATGGACATCTACGCTCTACCTCAAACAGGACAAAAGTCGTTTGCTACTCCTGCGGGCTGAGATGGTCGCCTCGTTTGTAAGTGTAGCCGGCATTGTAAGATACCATTACGACCACCATTGCCCACCGTAAAGCATGTCTTGTGTTCTTTTGGAGAGGTGCAGTAGCCAGCAGAGGTGCAAAGTGGTAGAACCTATATGGTTCGACCGGGGAGGTACCACCGCCATACCCACTTCTACCGTGAAGCTTATTTGTGTTTCGGCAGAAAGGTATGGTTGCCGGCTCACTTAATAGAGGCGACCACCTTAGTCCTCAGGAGTAGCAACGTATTTGTGATCGACTTCAAGCGAGATTTTTATTCTTTTTGGAGTTATTACAGATGTCTATGGGCAGCAGTGACCACTTACCATCAGGTGGACTGCATGCCCGTTTGCTACTTCAACTCAATAAAAAAAAAGCTACACTTAAGAGAGGCGACCAGCTCAGTCCTGAGTAGGAAAGGAATGTACGACATCAGGCACGACTTTAGTCATGTTTGAGGTTGGACATATCTACTTAGATATCCATAGTTTTTAGAGATATTTAAAAAAAATGGAAAAGTAGCAAACAAGCGTGCAGGCCATCTGATGTTAAATGGTCTCTGCAGCCCATGGACATGTAAGTAGGTACCTACCTACGCTTAAACTTAAGCCTACCTACTCTTTATTTATTACAGTTGTATTTATGTACTTATAGATATCTACCATTAAGTATTACGTTAAGACTATAAAATAAGAAGAACATGCATTGGAATGTTGGAAAAATAGCAAACGTACGTGCAGTCCATCTGATGTTAAGTGGTCTCTGCAGTCCATGACCATCTACGCTCAATCTCAAACAAGACCAAAATCGTGTCCGACTTCGTACATAGATGCGTTGAGACGGACTGAGATGGTTGCTTCGTTTGTAAGTGTAGCCGGCAACAATATTTTCTCCAACAGAAATACAAAAATTGATTTGCGGCGGATTATAAGGATGGCGGTTTTTCCACCTAGGTCGAACCATTGTTCTACAACCTCGAAAATCAATGGAAAATAAAAATGCTACAGTTATTTTGTTAACTAAATTATATATCTATCAATTACTTTTCTTCGTTTTATACCCGTCAATTTAAACGTGTCATATCTACCAGGTGCCTTGTGATGACTACGTTCTTTACTAAAAAATTAAACGTAGAGTATGAAAGTATGTATTTTCATGTAAGTATAAGAATTAAAAGGTAAAGTATCAAATCTGTAATTTTTAAATTAGCAGCTATCGTGTAGAGATAACGATCGGGAGCAAAAGAGAGGTTTAATTCGTATGTGGTGTCCCGTATCCCCTTGCGGCTATTGGCTAGCATTCGCTGCCAGTTCCGTCCACCATTACGTCACTCCAGCTCATCCGCTGTTGCCCGGGAACTCGAGGTCTGCGAAATGGCACAGTCTCGGCTCAGTCCCCGAGCTAGCAACACCTGCTCTCTGCTCTTGGACTCACCTACGCGGCGCCGGCATGGTACGCGTTGGTATCCAGGTCGCAACGCCTGCGGTTGCAGCAGCAGCAGAACCTGGCCTTGCGAGCGATCGTGGGAGCAGGCCGCTACGTCAGGAACGACGTGGTGGCGCGCGATCTCCGAATGGAGACACTAGAGGAGTTTGTGGTCCGGTGTGCGCGTCGTATGTACGAACGCGCAGACGAGGGCCCACAGCTCCATCTCAGGGGTATCGCGCGACACTACGACCGATCACCTGGCGGCAAGCCCCTTCCGCGTGAGCT
>DWTI01000004.1:0-12147 GCA_018251095.1 Pseudonascus paulliniae | reverse complement strand
TTATCGATTGCACGGATTCTACGGATAGTGAAGATTCAAGCATGACAGACTTTACTAATAAGGGCCAGTCAAATATGGAACAAAATCAACAGATATTAAATTTACATCAAGAAATTAAAAAAATTCGTATTGAACTTAGCACCGCTCTCGAAAATGTTCAAAAACTATGTTTAGAGAAGCAAGAATTAATCGGAAGAATTGAAAAATGTGAACAAAAAATAATTCAATTAACTCACTACAGGCCAGAACCTGCACAAGTCAACAGGTATTTGAAAACCGACATATCGAACAATTCCGACAAACGTCATCGAAACTCAGCTCCAGTGCAAAAAAATAACACATTTGAAAATCCTATCCGGAAACATCAGGCGAGCAAAACTGTTCAAGCAGGTGCGGAAAAAACTACAACTACTCCACCGAGAAAAGGCCAAACGAATGATCACATAACACCCATATACGGTCGCACTGTAGGGGCGTCTATCGAGGACATGAGATTGGATAAGGGAGTTACCTCAAAACAGACAAGGGGCGCTAGCGGAATCAACAAACGTACAATTTTTATCTTAGGAGACCAACAGGTTAAAGGACTCTCCCAGGCATTAATACAAGCAAGAAAAAATACGTGGAACGATACGTACAGTGTTTGCGCTTTAGTGAAACCTAATGCGCTAAGCGCCGATATATTATCATATTGCGACGTTTTATGTAAAGAACTTAAACCGTACGATAAAATTGTTATATCGGTTGGTTCTAACGACAAAAATCCATATATGTTACTACGCAACCTAAGTTTAGCCCTTCATAAATTACATAATTTCCATGTATATATACTACAAACAGAGACTAACAAATTTCTCCGACAAAATAAATTAAATGACGTAATCTTTGCAATATCTAGGACCTTTTATAATTGTACGTTCATTAAAACAAATACAAACAAAAGACCACAGGAATATCTGACATCTGTCGTTAAATATTTAAACCTAAAAATTGACTCATACGATTACGATAAACAATATCTCTCAATGAAAACAAAACATAAAATACCAAAGTCAACGAATAAAACCGTTATAAAAATGGGTAAAAGCACGGATAAAGTAACCGCTACCAAGGGCACAATCCCACATCTCTTTGAGAAACAGTGGGCTAAAATTAAATCACAGCAAAGTACCACAATTCAAATTGACAGAACAAGCTGCGTAAGAAAAGGAACGATCCCTTATTATTTCTCTAAAAGAGACGTCACAAATACTTCTACTAACCGACAAGTAAATCAGTTATTTCGGGAGCAAGAATAGCACAATCAAACTTAGTATATTGCATCAGAACATAGCAGGCCTCTTAAATAAAATTGACTCCATAGAACTAACTTTACTGGACCTTAAACAAAATCAAAATTTAAATCTAGATATTATATGCTTTACGGAAACATTTGTAAAACAAGGTTCAGAAGGAAATATACTTTTAAGGAACTATAAGTTAGCAAATCATTTTTCAAGAGAAAGAGAAAGACGGGGTGGCGCCTGTATCTTAATAAAAAAAGGATTAGACTATAAACAGATTGATATTACCAAAACATTATGCCGTTCGTACGATTTCGAGTGCTGCGGAATTGAAGTCACCAATTCTAAAATAATAATAATTTGTATTTATAGGACCCCAAGCAGTGACATACAACATTTTTTTCACAAAATCAACATTTTGTTATCAAATTTAATTAAAAAATATAAACATAAAATAATCCTATGTGGAGACTGGAACATTGACATATTAAGGGACAATAAAAATAGCAAGGAATTAGGTAGTATTTTAAAAAATTATAACTTATCGAATCATATAACCCGACCGACTAGGCAAAAATCTTGTCTTGATCTAATAGCCACTAATATACCTAACGTAGAATCACACATTTATTATTTGGGTCTTTCGGACCATGAAACAGCCCAATCAATCCAAATATCGACAGAGAAATGCGAAAATGTTAACTATTGGTATGAATTTAAACGAGATTTTAGTGTAGGAAATAGGGAAAAATTTTATAACTGTATATCAGCACTAACCTTTTCAGAATTATATAGTATGACTGAGACAAATAAATCATTTGACTTCTTCCACGACCTAATAACGCTATTTTATAATCTATGCTTTCCCTATATCAAGATTAAAATTAGACAAAATAAACCACATCGAAACTGGTATACAAAAGGACTGAAAAAATGTAGCCTTCATAAACGACGCCTCTACATTACATTTAAATTTAGTAAGACCAACAAAATAATCAATAAAAATATTTATAAAAAATATAATACCATGTTTAAAAGATGCTTGTCCAAAGCACAACAAATACATAATACAAATTATATCAAAAACAGCAACAACAAATGTAAAGCTACATGGACTACTATCAAGGAGAGCTCAACTCTGAAACCATTTGATAATGATATTAAAGCCACATACCAGAATAGTCACCTACAAACAGATCCAAAAAAAATTGTAAAAACATTCAATAACTACTTTATTGACATATCAGTTGATCTAAAACATAGAACCACAAATCCAACGAAAAACGCCACAATAAATTCGCATACAATATTTCTCTTACCTACAAGCCCTCTTGAAATATTTAAAATAATAATGGAACTAACAAACAATAAATCAGTAGGATGCGATGGAATAGACACAAAGAGTTTAAAATCCTGCGCGAAATATATATGTCAGCCGTTAAGCTACATTATAAACTTAGCGTTTCAAGAAGGGTGTTTTCCGGAAAAACTTAAAAGATCTATTGTTAAGCCTTTACACAAAAAAGGTGATAAATGCGACACGAATAACTACAGGCCAATCACTCTTATTCCAATCTTGTCAAAAATCATAGAAAAGGCTTTAAACACCCGGATATTAAATTTCTTCAGTAAACACCATATATTACGACCAGAACAATTTGGTTTTCGGAAAAATAGTTCAACAACGTTAGCTTCATTCAACTTAATTAAAAATATTACTCATAACCTGAGTAAAAAAATATCTATAGCAACTATTTTTCTAGATATGTCAAAAGCATATGACTTAGTTGTCCATGAAATCTTATTGGAGAAACTTGAAAAATATGGCATAAGAGGTAACGCATATGATTTAATAAAAAGCTACCTACAAAATCGGCAACAACGCACAGAGATAACAAGGGTAGAGACATATCATAACCAGCCTACAAAAATTACTTACAAATCGTCCTTTAGGAAAAACCATAGTAGCGCTATACCACAAGGTAGCATAATCGGCCCATTGCTATTTCTTGCCTATATAAACGATTTGCCTCTCGCTACAACAAGCCAATGCATTTTATTTGCAGATGATACCACTCTGATCGTAACGGCGAAAGATAGAGTAGAGTTAAAAAATAAAATTGTTAAATCTTTAAATGAAATAACACTATGGTTAAAAAATAATAACTTAATGTTAAATACATCAAAAACTAAAATAATAACTTTCCATACAAATAAGACCAAGAGCGATAACATGATTATAAAATATAATAATAAAAACATTGATGAAGTGGATCACACTAAATTTCTAGGTTTAATAATCGACCAAAATCTGAGCTGGAAAGAACACATAGAAAATATTTGTAGTAAATTGGATCGATTTATTTTTGCGTTAAGGAGGATACGACAGACTGTGTCTGCACAAGCCGCGTGGTGCGCGTACCACGGCTATGTAGCATCGGTGCTTAGCTACGGTTTGACGATCTGGGGAAATTCATCTTATGCGATTCGTGCATTCAAAATTCAAAAAAAATGTATTCGGGCAGCATGCAATGTACACTCGATGGACAGTTGTAAACCATTGTTCAAAAACAACAAAATATTAACTTTACCTTGCATATATATTAGGGATATCTGTTTATTAACACATAGATATCCGGAGTATTTTAAAAAAAAGGCAGACAATACTAACAGGCCCACGCGATACCCTAATAATCTCGTTGCACCCCACTACTCATTAAGACTTTGTCAAAAGAATGTGTACTACATGGCTGTAAAAATTTATAATAAATTACCTGTTTCCGCAAAACAATTGACATATAATGAGCTTAAAAATAAATTGACAAGATGGTTACTAATTAAATGTTTTTATTGTATAAATGATTATTTGGAAATAAGAAAGATTGACATATAAAATTATAATGATTTAATTGACATTAACGTATTAAGACTAGAAAATAGAGAGTTTGACATGTACATTTATAATTATTTTATTGACATAGCCTATTAATGAATAACTTTATGATGTAGAATGAAATGTTAAATCGCTAAGAATAATTTTTAAATTTAAATCTCAATATATTAATGACATATTTGCATGCCTTATAGGTAGAATAAGAGGTTGAACATATTTAATCATAAGATCATTTTGTAAAAAAAAAAAACCTTATTCATAGCAAATAAATCCCTCCTCTTCCCCTCGCGCCACCGTCAAGAACGGACGTGTTCTTTGTGCGGTGAAGCTAACGTTGAATAAATCTAGTAAATATAATTGCTGTCACTGTCCTTTGAGTGTAATAGTGCTATACACGTCTCATGTGTTGTGATTCTAAAGTAATCTTCATCCTGCAATACGTGCCCCGCTCGCAGTCGCCACCAGCGACGAGAAAAAGAGACAATCGACATAATTGCTCTCTCGTTCATCACTATTGTCGTGCACCCAGTACTACGTAACTGCTACGACCTCGTGCTACGACGTGTGCGAGTAACGCTACGTGGTCGGTGCGTATTTATCTGCTACGAGTAGCTACTATTAATTCTAAACTGTCAACATGAACAAGTCGCTTTCGGAATCCAACATTATAACTAACTCACCGGACCAATTAAACTCACCCTCGAATTTTGTCTCGCTAAGAAACAAAAGAAAGAGGGAAAATGAAGATTTTGGTGCGGAATTCTCTGGTTTTAAGGAAGAGATGAAAGAGTTATTATATTCTATGATGTCTACACATAGTGAGGAAATCAAGAAAATTGCACCGACACTGGCAGACATTCAGCAATCAAATCGAAATATTGAAAACTCAATTGCATTCCTGACATCTCAAAATGAGGAATATAAAAAGAAAATACAAAAATTGGAAATGCAGGCGCAGGAAGACAGGAAATATATAACTACCTTGGAGGATAAAATTGAAGACATACAGAAGGATTTAAGAAAGACCAGTCTTGAAGTTAAAAATGTTCCAAGGAAGGAAAACGAAACTAAGGAGGATCTGCTCGATATGATAACTTGTTTATCTAAAAATGTTAATTATGAAATAAACAGGTCTGAAATAAGAGATATATACAGAGTGCGTGCCAGAAAGGAGGGACAAAGAAATACACCTATTATAGTTGAAACAATGTCAGCTACGACTAAAAATAATTTTCTACAGATGAGTAAGTCTTTCAATATTAAACATAGAACGAAAATTTGTGCAAAACATTTGGGAATACGCAGTGAGGCTGACACGCCTGTCTTTATCTCTGAAAATCTAACAGCTAAGTCCTCCCGTCTATTTTATCTTGCAAGAGAACTAACTAAATCTAAACTATATAAATACTGCTGGACGTCTTATGGGAAAGTGTACATTAGAAAAGAAGATAATACTCGAGTGATTCTAATTAGAAATGAGACACAAATACAAAAACTCCAACAGGAAGACTGACTATGCCTAGTGACTACAGGGTCAAGTTCTCTTGCATTCATAATTTACTTTATACTTTTAATTTACTATTGTATAAACCACCGCATTGTAAACAATCGTATCTTACACTTCACATACAACCACACTCCTCAAACATACCTTAACACATGTATTACACACATTTACACACCTAAACTAACAACATTAATCATACTGAACTCGCCACGTTTAAGTACACTAACACAAAAATCGCTGCTACCCGTAATATCTATGCTCACCCATTGGAGTGACACAATTATTGTAGGACATGAAGTATATATTTTGTTTCCTCCACAAAAATATAATCATATCAGTTTTTATGTATACATAAAAACTATTATCACTTTATGCTTTGCATACGTTCGATGTACAACACTACAAAATGCATAGTACACTCTCAACACTAAAAGAATTAGACAAAACTGAAATAGCTACTTCATTTAACTGTGATATTGAAAACCTAACCAAGCATATTAACATAAATAGGAAAGATTTAACTATTATTACGCAGAACATCAGAAGTATATATAAAAATGTTAATGACTTAGTGGTTACACTTTCAACCCTAAAACATGAAATTGACATATTAATACTTACAGAATGTAGACTTGACGATAATAAAAACATACCTAATTTAAGTAATTATACATCATTTGCTACAACTAACCATCTCAATCAAAATGATGGTGTAGTAGTATTTATTAAAAACAATCTTAACCCTAAAGTAACAGAGATTTACCTAGATCAGGCATCATGCTTACAAATTGACATATTTAACTATACTTTACTAGGAGTATATAGATCACCTTCAAACGTAAATACTGATAGATTCAATGAATCACTTAGAAAACATTTAGATACAATACAAACTTATAGAAATATTGTAATAACTGGCGACATGAATATTAACCTTATTCAGAAACCTAATGAAAATTCTGGAGACCATAAAAATAGACAAAATTACCTAAATATGCTATCCACGTTTGGACTATTACCAGGTCACATGATGCCAACTAGGAATGACTCATGCTTAGACCACTTCATATTAAAACTAGATAAGAAAAAGGTTACTGCGAAAGTAGCTGTTCTGAATACAACCATAACAGATCATCATATGATATTATGTAGTTTGGCTAAAACAAAAAACACTAAAGAGATTATTAAAACTAAAATTTATATTGACTTTGACAATGCTATAACTACCCTCGCAAATAAAAACTTATCTTCTTTACTTCACTCCGATGATCCGAACAGCATTCTTGAGAAGTTAACAAGTAGAATTAATGAAGCTTTAGAAGAAAATACACATAATATAACCCTACCAAAAAGACAAAGAACAATAAAACCCTGGATAACTCAAGGAGTTTTACGCTGTATACGGAATAGGAACAAAATGCAAAAACAACTTAAACTAGCTTATAATGATGAAATTCTTAAAATAACATACAAAAGATATCGCAATTACTGCAATAATCTGATTAAGAAACTCAAACGTACATATGATAGAAAACTATTAATAACTAAGAACCCCAAAGTGCTTTGGAATAATATTAAAAAATTAACTAATCTAAAACATACTAAAACAACAAATACTCAGTTACTAAATATAGAACCATCCCCTAATAAGGCAGTTGATTTAATAAATAACTTTTTTGCAAATGTAGGACTAAATCTCGCAAAAGAAATTGAAACTCATAACCAATTATGGCACCATAGCATATCACCAGAACCAATACCTTCTTGCAATTCTCAATTATCATCTTTTGTTATTTTAAATACTGACCACGAAGAGGTTACTTCAGTCCTCATGAATCTAAAATCAAATAGTGCTTCAGGTCATGACAATATCCCTACAAATTTTCTTAAGCGCTCTAAAGACTTACTAGTTCCCATACTCACTTATCTAGCAAATCTTTGTTTTACTAAAGGTGTCTTTCCTTCGCTAATGAAAAAAGGAATTATTACTCCTGTATATAAGAATGGGGATAGAACTCAAATCAATAACTACCGGCCAATTTCAGTTTTAACTGGTATTTCCAAAGTAATGGAAAAATTAATAAATAACAGGCTAGTTCAATACCTTAATAATTCTAACATTTTATCATCTTCACAATACGGTTTTAGGAAAGGTAAATGTACACAAGATGCAATCTTGGACTTAAGTTCACTTGTTGTTAAACATCTTGACAATAAAAATAAATGTCTGGCAGTCTTTTTAGACTTAAAAAAGGCATTTGACACGGTGTCTATCCCCATCCTTGTAAAAAAGCTAGAAAATATTGGTATTAGAGGCAATCAACTCCAGTTGATGAAGGACTATTTGAATAATCGGACTCAGCGCACAAAAGTAGGAAACTACACCAGTAATGACCTTGAAATGACTTTCGGTGTACCGCAAGGTAGTGTCTTAGGACCTACCTTGTTTTTAATATATATAAACGACTTATGTAACTATATAATAAACAATGGGCACATCTTTTCATATGCAGATGATACTGCTATAGTTTTTCATGGCAAAACCTGGGAAGAAGTTCATAAAAATGCTGAATTGGGCCTAAAAAATATATCTATTTGGCTTAAATCTAACTCTCTGACACTTAACACAACTAAGACAAATTATATATGTTTCTCAATAAATAAAAAAGGGCAACCATCTACTTCAATTTTACAAATACACCACTGTGATGGTCAGAATGACATTTGTAGGTGTCCTACCATTGATAAATTAGATTCAACAAAATACTTAGGTGTAATTATTGATCAAAAACTATCTTGGCATCCCCACTTAGAATTACTAAGTAGCAGAATCAGGAAGTTAACTTGGACTTTTAAAACTTTAAGAGACATTGCAACTAATAAAATACTTATACAAGTCTATACAGCACTCATTGAATCATTACTGTCTTACTGTATTCCAGTGTGGGGAGGAGCATCGAAAATTAAATTCCTTGAATTAGAACGAAGTCAACGTGCCTTACTAAAAGTTATATACTATAAATCTTTTCGATATTCCACTAAAGAGTTATACGCCATAAATGGCCTATTAAGTGTGAGAAAACTATACATTCAACAACTAATATTAAAGAGACATAACACAGTAACCATAGATACAAACACAAAACCGAAAAGAAGAGTACATATTACAATAGAAACAGATATTACAAAAACTGAATTTGCTAGGCATCAATATACTAAGCAATCAGCTAGTATATACAAGAAGTTGAATAACATAATAAAAATTCACTCACTAAATACTTATGACCTTAAAAAATCTGTAACTGATTGGCTTTCAAAATTAAACTATGAAGAAACAGAGACTTTGTTTAACGTTGTTACATAAAAGCAATTGCAAATCTACATATTATTTATACCCACACACACACATACAGACACACACACTTTCACACAGTCATACACACACTCAAACACTCCCAAACACACACACAAATACATACCCACATAAACATACTACACACAAGTTTTGATTTGTTCAAAATAACACCTAAAATTAAAATTGTTAATTATTATTTAGTCGTAATAGAGAACCAATGTAATTATGGAAGAGCGGGGCATCCTGGCACAGGTTAATGATTACTTAAAAGGATGTCCCAACAACAAAATTATGTATGTAATTGTCTCTTGTTTACGAATAAAATAAATTATTATTATTATTATTATTATTATTACTACTCATGTACGTAGAAACAAAAAGGTCAGGCAGATTAAGAACGAACAAAAAGTCATCTTTGACAGAAACGACAGCAGTGCGATATTTGATTTGCAAAAAGTTTATCATTTTTATTCCTCAAACGAATGTGCACATATTTCATTATAAGAGGAAGTATCCTGTGTACAACTTTAACCTAGTAGACACTTTACGTACGAAGGCTATGTACGACATTCCCATACTTCAAAAAGAGGTTGCAAAGAACTCAAATGTTGCAGTTCTTAAAAGGTGAACATGATTATGAGCTTTTATGGACTAAATAAAAATAGATATTTTTTTGCCTTTTATACGTATGTTGCAAAATAATTATAATTTTCCATAACATGAAGATTTTTCTACACGGAGCACAGTCAAAACGAAGGAGATTTAATTCACGCATGTACCTATAGAACGCGATATAAAGAACAAATTTATTCATACTCCTGAGCAAATATATGGTATTATTATGAACTCCAAAGTAACCGGAGAAAAAAACCTAAAATGAGATAAAGCAATCGAATGTTTTACATGTTAAAAAAATTGTTAAACATAAGAAATGGCGTCGAGACACAAATGGAAATACATTCCGTTGGAAGGATGTTATGGAAATTCATGTGTCACCACCACAATTGCCAAAACTTTTTTAAAATACGATTTTGATGAGGAGTATTTAGTGCTGGGCACTTTACATAACAATAATATGGATGAAAACCTAAACTAGATTCACCTATGCAAGATTTCACATTAAATTATGCTCATCATCAAAAAAATCCAATCAACAAGGCATCGTAGATCGATTTGTTGTCTTTATGCAACAGTGAAGCAAATCCAGGATATTAGCATCTTTTTTATGAGTCGTTGACTACTCTGAAGTCTCCAATAACCTCACCAAGGAAGAATCATGCGACACTGATTATTACAATGTTAAATTTGCCTAATAAATGCCATTAAATTGAGTTTTTATTGATTTTAATAATCCAGAGATAACTATGGAGACTGATTGTAATGCTTTTTAATTACTTCTATTTTATATTGTACCAAAAACACTGTATTTCAATATTTTTGGGTAGTTTAAATTTAATAATCTTCTTGACAATCCTTGCAAACAGTTACTCGTATGAGGTGGTTACGCATATCATAAAAGAAATGTTACATATGTTTACCGAATCGTCATTATTTAGATTTTACCGCAATAACTCCGTAATAGAATGTTACAGTTCGTCTCTGCAATATAAAAGTCCGTTGAATAGCTCGGTATACATATATTATTTCTCTAAAAAGTTTGACAAATTTACCGCAATAAACATGTAAGTTTATATAACCGAAATAATGATGATAGTACCTGCACGTAACATATCATTCCTGTTAAAACATCACATAGTTATTTTACGTAAAATGTTTTTTTATGTATTACATAAAAGTGTATGTATCTAATATAAAGCGTAGATATACCTTAAACCTATTGTACAAAAAATTAGCTTTCTTCTGACATATCAATGTTGTCCTAATAATGATTTGTTGAGAAGATATAGCCCAAAAACCCAAAATCATTTTTCCTGTAAAAATTGAGTTTTGCGATTATGGGATTATTGCATGGGGGCGTCGATGTATTAAGGTATTCGGCGTTACATATTGCTAGGTTCTATGTTTATACATTGCTGGGGCAGTCGTCCATACCGTATTTAGCCATCTCCTTTGTCTACCCACAATGGCGCCTTCCTAAAATCAGCACAAAAACAACTGCCCTGAAAGCCTACCATTATTATATTTCTTCCAATCCAAGATATGGGTTAGTGCTATGGGGAAACTTAGTTGACCTTAACAAAGCTTTCACAGCACAAAAAAATATGTGTTCGCGCCATATTTGATGCTGGTCCAAATACAAGCTGCAAGCCTCTTTTTAAGTCACTAAAACTCTTGACATTACCTAGTTTATATATCTATGAAATAAGTAACTATAAAGACACAACTATCCCTCTTTACACAAAAGAAGCAATACTCCACCTTCCTTACACGTTATCCAGATAAATGTTCCAAACGTACAAATAGCCTCCCGCTAATCGGTAGTGGCGCTATCTATGTGATTTATACTTTACTAATGATACTACGTAATGATTGAAATAGTTAAATACTGTTAATCATTTTACTTTTAATATTTATAGAATATTTAATAACTTATATTATGTATCTTTAGAAAATATGTGGTGTCCGAAGTAATTATTGTAAACATCATCGAAATGTATAAAAGCAGTGGCATTGTACCCACATGGCACATTTGTTAACTACAACTGTAAAAGGAAACTCTGCCCAAATACAACTTTAAAGCAGTTCTAAGTTTAATTTGGACTACCTAGACCCACCGCAAATAACATAGGTTATCCCTGCTACTGTCTAGAACCATGAGACGATCTAGAAATTCTCACCATATGTGCATCAAAATTTACAATAAGCTTCCAGATGGTTTTAAAAAGTTGCCAGTAAATCAATTTAAAAGAAGAGTCCATGACTGGCTTGTCGACAAATGTTTTTATAGTTTGACAGAATTTATACATGGGAAGGTATAACAGCTAAAGTAAATAATTAAAGTATACATGAATAAGTTTTTATTATGTATCCATCTGTGACATTTAAATGTATGTATTTTTTTTCTATGTTGGTAAAATAGCAAACGAGCTTGCAGGCCATCTGATGTTAAATGGCCTCTGCAGCCCATGGACATCTACGCTCTACCTCA
>DWTI01000003.1:0-12241 GCA_018251095.1 Pseudonascus paulliniae | reverse complement strand
TCCATTAAATAGTGGAGAAATACTGTTATGCGAGATTTATTATAATTTTGCGGCGAAGCCGCGGGCAAAAGCTAGTTATCCATAAATCATGGACAATAATGTATTTTCAGCTAAAACAATGATTTCACAACCACCTAATACATGACTATGGAATTATTATTTAATATTTTATTTACATAATCAATTAACCTAAACATAAAATACCTTAAAACTAAACATAGAATACCTCAAAATTAATTATAATACAAGATTAATCTAAATAATCTACAGGGAGTCTATGTCCATGCAACATGGTGCCAAGAACGCTGACTGCATTCCCACG
Source organism: Pseudonascus paulliniae (assembly GCA_018251095.1). Lineage (NCBI taxonomy): Eukaryota > Metazoa > Arthropoda > Insecta > Lepidoptera > Hesperiidae > Pseudonascus > Pseudonascus paulliniae. The sequence goes on along the minus strand of DWTI01000003.1, from coordinate 11,919 downwards.
CTGAATAGCTATCGCAATTCTCTGCGCGAGATATGAACACCCTCCTCTTATCACCAACAGCGTCGACTAAACGTGGGAGCAATTGTTTGAAAATTTTTTTGGCACTCGGGCCCCATGCACCAAAGGTTTCGGAACCAAGCGGAACAAACGCGTATGGAATTTAGTAGAATATGGCAAAATATTTTTTATATAAAATCATTTTTTAAAATAGTGGAGACATATCTATATGCTAATGGTCACATTGGATTTTAATGAATTGACCAATCATATTTAGCGGAATGATGTGCGCAGTGAGTTATGCGCAAAGATTTTCATTCATTGTCGTATCGATTGACCTAATTAATCTATTAAAATGATAGTCTATGATTTATGTCAAAAATTGTTTTTTTTGTAATACCTACCTACCTAATTAAAATATAGTTACAGTGAGCGAGTGAGCTAGCGAAAAGAAGTTACAGAAAAGAAAGACGTTTAATATACGTATAATCAAATCAAAATATACTTAAATATGGAAAATTTAAGGTATGTTTACTTTTAATACAAATGATATGCCTATTGTATGATTTACTATTAAATGCAGATTTTTGCAAAACCTAAAAAACGAAGTAATAAAACTTCTTAGCGAGGGTATTATTAACGCGAGCCTCGCCTTTTATGCAAACGATAACTAACCATTGCTGAAACGGGGTAAATTGGCATATAGATAACAAATAAAAGCTGGTGCAATTATAGTTTGCGTTCGCAGCTTTGGAGTTTGCCGATTGGTGGTAGACACTGCCAACTTATCGACAAAAAAGTGCCGACCTTTCAACAATGCACAGTACTCATATCCCCTATTTGTTTTGATAGTTGTGCTTTGTGTGTATGTACGTGGCATGCTTGCTACAGTAATTTTATAATTTCAGACAATCGCTTTTGGGGCAATCGCGTGAGGCGGTAGATAAAAGTTGGAGTTGGCGGGGCCTGTGGAGCTGCTGGTGCTTGTAAGACCTTTCTATCAATATATATAATTAAATTAAGCATTGCTTGCTTGCATTTCGGTAGAAAGGTGTGGCTGTCGACTCACTTACAAACAAGGAAACTAGCTTAGTCCTCAGGAGTGATCCACTTCAAGGATATTTGTTCTTTTTGGAGTTGATTACAGATTTCCATAGACGGCAGTGACCACTTTCCATCAGGTGGACTGCGTGTTCGTTCGTTTGCTACTTCAACTTATAAAGAAAATAAAAAAAACCTGTATACAATCCACTTGCACATAAGTGTACTGGTTTCTTAATGTTATTGTTATATTTATGGAATACTTCCTATATAGTTAAATGTAGGATTGTAATTTTGTTGCTTTTGAATTAGAAAGAAACAAATCTAATGAAATTTAAAAATCACAGTGTACCCACTTCATTAATCCTATTTTAAAAAATCACATTAAACCCCCACCTACCACTAAGGTTTTGTGATGACTTGTCTTATAGGGTGTACCCTATGACATATCATATAATGAGAAACAGATTCCTGAGAATATCTCCTATTGCAAGTATACAATAATACCAAGAAACAAACTCAAATGGAACTGTAGTGAAACATATAATATTTCATTTATGTAATTACTCAATTATCTACTTCCAGTTTAAAACATGAAACATTCCATTTAAATTTTTGCTACTTATTATTATTTATATAAAAAATCACTGCATCAACTTTTTTAAACTATGAAAAATAAAGCTTACTAAATCTAATTGAAAGCAATCACATGGTTCTTCAAATGTGAAGTATTCTAAATGATAGATTAAAAAAAATGCATTATACTGCTGTCTGAGTTACAAATATTGTCATGGTTTTAAAATACCAAGTGAAGTTACATGGTGGCTTTTTAAGAAATCCTAATTGTAAACGACCACTTAGTACGTTACAGTCCTGGTGATCCTTATTTTGGGAAAACAAAATGTGATTTGTGTAATCAATAAGACGTGTTTTTAGTGCTCCCACTGTTCAAAAATATATTTAAAGACCTTAGAATAATTTAAAAGCTTAGATTTTTTTTTAATTTATTTAATGCACATGTAATAAACAATACCCGTATCAGCATCTATCTCCTTATACTAAATATCACACTAGTTATCATTGAGTATGGATACTTTGAAGGGATCCTTGGCGGCTATGTCGGAAATATTTAACTCACGTATGAATGAGTTCCAGCTGGAACTTCAAAAAGCGGTCCCAACAGCGCCCTCAACCTCCTCTCTAGCTTCGGAATTTGCAGCGTTTAAAAAGTTTATAGCTGCTGCATTAGACACAATGCAAAGGCAGATCGAATTCCTGGGCAGAGAGTTGGATCGAATTGAGATGAAAGGGCGTCGCAAAATGCTTCTCCTACACGGTATCCCCGAACAGAAGACTGAAGATACTGCTGCCTTAGTGACGTCCGCAATCGCTAAGTTGAATGTTCCTGACTTCACGCACGCGTCTATCACCCGCTGTCACCGCCTTGGACGTCCGAGAGATGATAAGTCGAGGCCAGTCGTCATAAAGTTTAAGGACATGCCTATGCGAGACAAGGTTTGGTTCAGTAAAGCCAAGCTGAAAGGGTCTGCGTTCACCTTGTCCGAGTTCCTGACAAAATCTCGGCACTCACTATTTCTGCAGGCCAGACAGCTTTGTGGTATAACCAAATGTTGGACTCGGGCTGGCTTAATATATGTCCTGGCCCCGGATGGCTCACTCCACCAAGTGGAAAGCCTGGCGGATCTTGATGCTGTCCAAAGTGTTCCGGCCACTGCTCCGACTGCGACCCCGACCAGGGTAAACCAAAAGTCAGACGATAAAACTGCTCAAAGATCGAAACGAACCCACAGAAGGTAATTTCTTAGGTTACTAGATTCATGCATGAAGTTCGTGTAATTTATGCATTTTATTCAATCTTGTCTTTATTCTCTTATCATTAGTTTTACTTCCTGTCAACATTTAAATTTCGGCTTTTAAGCATGCTCTTTTCACACTTCTTGCTTATGTTATTAACTACTAGCTAGTTATGTATTATTATTTGGCTTAGTACAATTTAAACTTTATACTTATAAAAAGCAGATGCATAGGTAATTATTTGTTTACTTAATTCACACCAACGAAACATTTGTGTAGATGTGGGTAAGTATCAAAGTGTTTAAGAAATAGTGATTGCTAATACTGTTTTAAATGCCAACATTTTTGCCATTAACGATTTAATGTAGTTCTGTAACACCAGGTGTCACTACCGGCCTTCAACTTTTTTTTTCTTTTTACTTTTCTTTTCTATATAAATGCCTATATATCGCTTCATTTCAGTTATGTATTTAATACCTTATTTTTGTTTCGATTGTGTTTAATAATACATATTTTTATTCTCAACGCTTGCTTAACCGCATTATTTTTGCATAAATTATAATATTATGGTAATATGTCATAATATTGAACAATTTATAATATTGATAAGTCTGTGATGTTCATATATATAAGCATATATATTTAAGTATTATTATTTAGCGTTTACTTTTAACATAATGATGCAAACGGGTAGATTGTTTGTATTTTCTTTTCTCATTTGTATCTATTAATATTGTACGTATTGTTTTTTTTTTCTGTTCCTTGTTTATTTACTTCATAGTACTAATGTGTAGTATAAGTTCACGTAAAAGTGATAACAGCGTATGTTCCCTGTCTTTTTCTTCAGCGTCTCCAGGGTTAGACAGTAATGACAGTTTTGAAAGCATACCTCCTTTAAATGATACTTTAAACTCTCTATTCTCTGACTTTCACACGAATTTTAACGTTTGTCACATCAATGCCCAGAGTATTCCGGCACACTATCCAGACTTGATTTCCACTTTTGATAGCAAGCACATCCATGCGTTACTCGTTTCTGAGTCATGGCTTAAACCGTGCCTTCCCTCTACATCATATTCACTCCCAGGTTTTCATCTTATTCGCAACGACCGCTCTCAGCGGGCTGGAGGAGGCGTTGCTATTTATCTGCGGTCCCATATACCTTTTTCTATAATTCATCAGTCTCAACCCGGAAGTGAAGCAGAACATTTATTCCTTGAAGTTATTTTTGCACACACAAAACTACTTCTTGGAGTATTTTATAGTCCTTCTATGACGATTAGTTACTTTACCACTCTGGAAACAATTTTAGAAAAACTTACTCCTCTCTATCCACATACTATTTTAATGGGGGACTTCAATACTTGTCTCCTACGTGATGATTTTAGGGCTAATCGTCTGAAGTCACTCGTTCTGGCAGCTGACCTTCACATTCTTCCTCTGTCTGCAACTCACTACTTTCCAAACTGTACTCCTTCTTTGCTAGACTTGATACTAGTTTCTACTACAAATCATGTTGCGAAACACGGTCAATTGGCCGCCGACTCTTTCTCATACCATGACCTAGTATTTTTGTCTTATAAACTAAGACCTCCTAAGGCTAAGTCAAGAATAATTCTTCGACGCAATTTTAGTGGTATAAATATTGAACAGCTTCGTGCTGATGCTGCTAAAATCGACTGGAGTGTGATACAAAATACGAACGATATTGACGAACAAGTAGCGCTTTTTAACTCTATCCTAACACAACTATTGGATAAACATGCACCTGTTCGTCCAGTTCGTGTCAAACATCTACCGGCTCCTTGGCTGACCGAGGAGATTAAGTCTTTAATACTCAAAAAAACCAGGGCTAAAGTAAAATATAAAAATGATCCAACTGACGAAAATTGTAAGAAATACAAGGCTATTCGAAATTACTGTAACAAGGTGTGTAGAGATGCACAACGACGCCATATCTATGCTTCTGTTCAAAATCAAGACCAGGCTAAAGTCTGGAAATTTCTACGTTCCCTGGGAGTTGGAAGGATGCACCAAGAGCAGTGTCCTAACAATCTTGATCTAAATCTTCTAAATCAGCATTTCTCCTCCGCTCCTACTTTTGATAGTACCATAAAGCGCACTACTTTGAACACTCTTTCGAACTATCCAACTCCTGGATTTCCTGAACTCCTATTTCATGCCTTCGTGGATCGTGATGTTGAAAAAAGCATACGCACAATTAATTCTGACGCTGTTGGATGCGACGGCATTAGTCGTAATATGATCATTCCTATCATTGACATTGTCACTCCTACTTTAACCTATATCCTTAATTACTCAATTTCGTCATCCACGTTTCCTACTGCTTGGAAAGACGCTCATATAATTCCTATTCCTAAGAAACCGAATCCTGCCAGTTTCGCTGACTATCGGCCTATATCTATACTCCCATTCGTATCCAAAGTTCTTGAACGTCTCGTATACCAGCAACTCAGCACATACGTTTCCAAACACTCGCTTATAAATCCCCTGCAATCCGGTTTCCGCCCTGGTCATAGTACGACTACTGCATTGTTGCATATAACAGACGACATTCGGCAAGGAATGGATAGCCGTCAGCTCACAGTGCTGTCACTGCTGGACTTCAGCAGTGCTTTTAGTACTGTTGATCATGACATTCTCCTTGCTAGGCTACGCTCTTTCAACATATCTCCGACTACGATAGGGTGGTTTCGCAGTTACTTGCTTGGGCGTCGGCAGCGTATTCAGACCCAGGATGGACAATCATCTTGGTCTCGTATGTATGCCGGGGTACCACAAGGTGGCGTGTTATCTCCTCTTCTGTTTTCGTTATTCATAAATTCAATAAGTCTTAAGCTCTCTTCTCTCTACCACCTTTATGCAGATGATCTGCAAATTTATCAACAGGGCACGGTTGAAGAATTACCTAAGGTTATAAATTCTGTCAATAATGATCTTAGCGAAATACTAAGTTGGAGTAAAGCTCACGGCCTAGAATTAAACCCAAACAAAACACAAATTTTAATAATAGGTAGCACGAAATTATTAGCTAGGGTCGACTGGTCTATTTTACCTACTATGTCTATTGATGGTATACACATCCCGTATAGTGATAAGGCTAAAAATTTAGGAATCCTCATAGACAAACATTTATCCTGGGCACCACAGATTGGTGAAGTAAGTAGGAAAATATTTTCAGTGTTAAGTTCACTCAGAAGATTACGCAATTTTCTTCCAATTACCACTAAAATTGCGCTCACTCAATCACTACTTCTCCCTATTCTTGACTACGCCGATGTTTGCTATCTCGATCTTACTGAGGAGCAACTTAACAAACTTGAGCGTCTCCAAAACATGTGCATACGATTCATATTTGGTATTCGTAAATATGATCATATATCTGAATATCGTGCTAAACTCAAGTGGCTCCCAATCAGACTTCGTCGGGATACTCATATTCTTTATGCTTTATACTGCGTGCTGTTTAACCCAATCACGCCTAGCTACCTGAAAGACCGATTTCAATATCTGCACCTCACTCACGATCACTGCCTCCGCTCCTCTAATAAATTATCCCTTCATACTCCAATACATTCTTCTTCCTTTTTTAACAAGTCCTTTTCTGTAGCTGCTGTGCGATTATGGAATAACCTTCCTGTGTCTATACGGCGTGCTGAGTCACTTGATGCATTTAAGCTACAAGTGAAACAGCATTATTTAAACTCTGTATGAACTTTTAATTTCTTTCCTCTATTTACCTAACAAACGCTGTCGATCTTTTACCTGTTCTTTTTTGCTCACAATACCCTACCTCCTTTCTCTTTAATTTTTCAATAAGCGTAGGTTGCCTGGAAGAGATCGCTGCCTGAGCGATAAGGCCGCCTATTGCATATGACTAATATATTATGATGTATTGTTCTGTATCATGTTTTCATTTTTTTTATTTGTGTGCAATAAAGAATATTTGTATTGTATTGTATTGTAGCAAAAAACCAAAAATAAATAGTCCACCAGATTGTCAGCCTACTCAAAACGTAAATGACATATTCCATATAGACGATGATGCAGAAATACCTTGCGAGGTTGGGGGAGTTAAAGTAAATATGTTGATTGATTCAGGCAGTAAAAGCAACATAATAAATGACAAAACCTGGGAATATCTAAAATCAAATGCTGTAACTGTAACTAATCAAGAAAGGAGTTCTGATCAAGTCTTTATGGCATATGGTTCGAAAGAGCCTCTTAACGTCCTCGGTTCATTTGTAGCATCAATCAAAGTTGGACTACAGTTAAAATCTGCCAAATTTTATGTGATAAAAGATGGCACTCGCAATTTACTGGGCAAAGAAACAGCTACGGATCTTAATGTGCTTAAACTGGGGGTAAGTATCAATTCAATAGATGCAAAAGCTTTTCCAAAATTTAAGGGTGTTCAGTTAGATATTGCCATAAACCCGTCAATTATTCCAATCTGCCAGCCATATAGACGTATACCTATTCCACTTAAAAACAAAATTAATAATAAGATTGATGAATTAGTTAAAAAAGACATAATTGAGCCCGTAGATCGAGCCACATCTTGGATCTCTCCAATAGTGCCCATCTTAAAAAGTGACGGCAGTATTAGGCTATGTGTCGACATGAGATGCGCGAATAAGGCTATCCTAAGGGAAAATCATCCATTACCTACCATGACTCAACTTCTCCCTAAGCTTAGAAAATCATGCATCTTCTCTAAACTTGATATTAAGGATGCTTTCCACCAAGTTGAGATAAAGGAAGGTTGCCGGGACATAACGACATTTATAACCAGTAGGGGATTATTTCGTTATAAACGCTTAATGTTTGGCATATCCTGTGCACCTGAACATTTCCAAAAAATAATAGAAAGGATGTTACTACCTTGTGAAGGCGTTATAAATTTTATCGATGATGTCGTCGTGTTCGGGAGCGATGTAAAAGAACATAATATGCGTCTTAAACACGTATTACATGTTTTAGAACAAAATAATGTAGTCCTTAACGAAAACAAGTGCATTTTCAACGCATCGCAAATAGAATTTCTTGGGCATCACCTATCACATGACGGTATTAAGCCCCTTGATAAGTATGTCAAAACTATTGAATTATTCAGAGAGCCAAAAACGGTTGAAGAAGTCCAAAGTTTCCTGGGACTTGTAAATTATATTGGTAAATGGATCCCAAATTTGGCTACTATGACTGACCCAATACGTGAAATTTTAAGACAAAAGCTCTCGAAACACGCCGATATCGTCGAATATTGGAAAGAGGAACAAGCTAGCGCGTTCTTAGAATTAAAACGAAGTCTAAGCAATCTTCGCACCTTAGGCTTCTATGATCCCAATGATAGGACGCAAGTCATGGCAGATGCGAGTCCAGTAGGTTTAGGAACTGTCCTCATTCAACACGATACACATGGTCCACGAATTATTGCGTACGGTCATAAAAGCCTTACTAATGTTGAAAAAAGGTACTGCCAGACTGAAAAAGAGGCTCTGGCGATGGTTTGGGCTATTGAACATTTCAATATGTACCTTTACGGACTAAAAGAATTTGAACTTATTACCGACCACAAACCTCTAGAGGTTATATTTGGACCACGGTCTAAGCCTTGCGCACGGATTGAGCGTTGGGTATTGCGGTTACAGGCTTACAATTACAAAGTGGTATATTGTCCGGGAAAAAATAATATAGCAGATCCCCTATCCCGATTATGTGAAATTCAAAATTCGGAACCATACGACGATGACCATCACGTCAACAAAATTGTAGAATTCGCCAAACCAATGGCTGTGTCTATGGAAGCCATAGTCGATAAATCCCAAACGGACAATGATATTCAGTTGGTTAAAATGGGTCTTGCGGGGAAAAATTGGGACCGTCGCGTTAATAATTATAAACTCTTTGAAAATGAGCTCTGGACGCATAACGATATATTATTGCGTGGCAACAAAATAGTTATTCCTATAGAATTGCGCAAACAAGTACTCGTTTCGGCACATGAAGGTCATCCGGGTATCGTTGCCATGAAAGGCAGGTTACGCACTAAAGTTTGGTGGCCAAAAATAGATAAGGACGTGGAGAATATGGTAAAAAGCTGTAGGAGTTGTACTCTGGTTTCAGGGCCTAGCTTTCCGGTGCCGATGAAGACACGGGAATTGCCAATACACCCGTGGACTGACGTAGCGATAGATTTCCTGGGGCCCTTACCAAGTGGGCATTATTTATTTGTAGTTATTGACTATTATAGTCGCTACAAAGAAATAAAAGTTATGAAGTCAATAACATCCCAGGATACTATTAATGTACTAAAAGATTTTTTTCCAGGCTAGGAATTCCAGTTAGTATCACCTCTGACAATGGACGGCAATTTATTAGTGAGGAGTTTAAGTCCTTCTGCTTAGAATTTGGTATTAGACTTTATAATAGTATACCATATTGGCCCCAACAAAATGGCGAAGTAGAAAGGCAAAATAGAGATATATTAAAGCGGCTAAAAATAAGTCAATGCCAAAAGTCTAACTGGAAGGATGATCTTTTACAATATCTCATGATGAATAATAGCACGCCTCACAGTACTACTGGTAAATCACCGTCAGAATTATTTTTTAATAGACAATTTAGAGATAAAATTCCTTCTGTAATAGATGTTGGAAGTCAACGTACTGACTTAGAAGTGTACGACAAGGACAGAACAGAAAAAGAGAAGAGGAAAGCCATTGAAGACAGAAAAAGAAAGGCGGAGGAGAGCGGAATTATGGTTGGTGAAAAGGTTTACGTGAAAAACATGGTTAAGGAAAACAAATTAACTCCTAATTATAACCCAACTCCACACACAGTAATTAGTGCTAAAGGAGGAGATATAGGAATAAGGAATAATGAAACAGGACAAGAGCTAAGGAGGAATATTATACATCTCAAGAAAGTAGAAGGAGAGTGGAAAATTCACAATAGCAATGAAGAGGTCGAAAATCAAGATGATAAAACGGAAATGATAACAGTCCAAGATTAATTAGATCATCATGATCTGCTAATACTGGATTATTTTATAGATTTGATTAGTATTAAAATTGGTATTCAATTATGTAAAAAAATATGTAACTGTTATTTTTGGTTATTTTAAGTTTATTGAAAAGAAGAGAACTGTGACGTATAGATACAGAATAAAATGTGAGTCGGTGACACGCCGGTCGGCTCGCGTCACTACTACGGCAAGCGCCGAGGACGACAGACGTGTTGCAGGCGCACACTTAATACGCACGTATTGTTTTATTGAAACCCTACTATCGGAAGTCAAATTGAGACGTAACATTGGCGACGAGAATAAATAACGTGAGTAAAACAATAAACTATATTAAATAGGACTACAAATATGACCAAGTAACAAAAAATAAAAAGAGAAAAGAGGGTACCGTCCAAAAATTTGTGACGTTAGCGACGGTGGTCGCGTACTGTTATTATTTTCACAATAATTTGGTGCAATATTTGATTTCACGGAAAAATATTGCACACCTACGTAATTTAAAAAGTACCCGATTAAGATTACTAAATATAAACGAATAAACCTTGGTCATGATAGTCTAATTATGTATGAGTCGTGCCTGCTAATACATCCCAATGCAAATATGCAGTCCCAATGTTGAGTTGGTAGTTATTTAATTGTTACTAGCTAATTAATCAATATAGGCACGAAATGTTGTTGGGAAATAGAATGTTATTAAGTGTACAGTTTGTTGAATCATTGATATGATTGTTTATTTTATTTGTTATTTTATAAGGTACATTGGAGAAGATAAATATCATGCACTATTCTAAACCTTATTTCAATTTCTAAAAAATGATTACAAATAACTTGTAAATAATTACATGCTTTGACAAATTGATTGCTTTAAATTATTATAGCAATATTTCCCCTATAAATATTTTTAAAGTTACGTAATATGGTTATTGTATTTTTGAGGGTAATACATGCGCTAGTACGTAATACAGTCTTTGGAAATAGGTCTAATGAACACTACCTACTCAACAACAAATAGTGCCTGGATGTATTAGCCAAGTCGGACATAGTATTTGACCGACAAAAAGTACACCGTAAAAGATACGAATGAGTTAAATCTCATTGAGTTCCACATAGACAGACTTTGTTGTCAGTTTATGCAATAAAACGAATTAATAAAGCGGGGTATGTTCCAATCCTTATACAAGTAGGTACCTATTTACTTTTTGCCGGTCGCTGGAGTGGAGTCCCGGCTTGCTTACATATATTTCATGAGCTATTACTCCCGACCCCTGCGAACAGATGTAATCAGCGAATGACATAGAGCTGTCAACTGTAGTTGCTCGGTACTTATATAAAGCTGTAATATACAATTGTGTTTTGCTTTTGATTACTGTAATGTTATAATGTAATGATGAATGTGATAGAAAGCAGTGAGTGAGATGTGAAGGAAGTAGTGATAGTCTAGTGGTTAAGATTTCGGCCTTTCATACAGGGAGTTCGGGATTCGAATCTTAGGCGCGCATCCTACACATCTCTGTTTTTTCGAAGCATATGCGTATTAGATATTGACTATTATTTGCTTAACCGTTGCAAACAAACGTTGTAAGGAAACCCACATGCCTGAGAGTCCATATAGTCCATAACGGTGTGTCAAGGCTACCAATCCGCACTCGGCCAGCCTGAAAACCGGTCTCATTGTGACAAGAGAGTCGTGCCCAACAGTGGGATCGTAATAGATTGTAGATGAGGAATGAAGAACGTAAGCGATTATAATAACCCAGATTTACGATTGGTAAAAATTAAACAAAATTGCATCTGTGTCGATATTACAAAAGTTATAGTAAACGCTGTAACATATTTAATAACTAGCTTCTACGCGCTGCTTCGCACGCATTAAAATTATGATAAATCTCGTAGGATTCAACCTGCGTTTGCAATGTAACCGGAAAAAATGACATTATTTACGACATCACATTAGAAACCTGAAAAATAGCAGTATTTCTCCACTATTTAATGGATGTTATTATACATGTAAACCTTTC
>DWTI01000002.1:0-12767 GCA_018251095.1 Pseudonascus paulliniae | reverse complement strand
GTTGTGGTGGTCAACCGTATAGGTTCTACCACCTTGTTGTTGTATCGTGTGCTCATTATTTTTCTAATGTTATACTGTGTAATATGCATTGTATTATGATAAGATTTAAAAAGAGTGCCGAGAGTATTTTCCGCCGGCTTTTTTCTCATTCAACATCAACCAACAGGCGCTCAAAGCCGATGAACTGATTGTATATTGCGACTTTGACATTCGTTAAGTGTATGTAAATCATACTAATATTGTACATACAAAAGTGTCTTTGTTTGCAAGAGCAATAGATCAACGTTGTTCTTGATACGGAATAGTTGAAGAACTGGAGAGTGACGTAGACTATTTATTTTGCGGAAATTTTCACGTGAAAACACGTTTTTAATCAATGACGGCACGGGCCCAATAACAGTATGACTTATCAGTTTTATATGATAGAATTTTATGGGATCTCAGAATTTGGTTGAGTTCTTAGTAGCCAGCGGAGTGAGCGGGAAACAACTAGTACTACCTTACAATTAAGCAAACTATTTGGATTTGCGTACCGGTATATTTTTATACTGTGGCATGACGCTATCACTGCTTGTCATGAAGTAAAACTTTCGAATCTCGCGATTAAAATTTCACTCAGCGTAATGACAGGCTGAGCGGCGCGGGCGTTTAATCCTTTGAGCTGTGTCAACCAAATCTGTTCTCTCCAGCGCTTCAGATTGTATAACTCCTTTTTTGCGATTAATTTGTTGTTTTAACGAAAGTAGTCTACTTTATTTAATCGCACTTTCAACTTATTAAACTGTGTCAAGTCATGATTGTGATTGTTTGCTGTACGTACAAAGACTTTGACTTAGCAGTTTTTTTTTCCTGTTTTGAGAAAAGTTCTCTTTCATTGTAATCATTTATTTATTTATTTATTTATTTATTCTTTATTGAACCAAACACAATGTGGTACAAAAGGCGAGCTTAATGCTAAGAGCATTATCTACCAGCTAACCTTTGGGATGTGCAGAGAATACTAAAAGCGGTATTTATACAAATATAAAACATATATATATAAAAAGGAAGGAAGGATAGAGATAATAATAATAGTAATATAGGATAGATTAAAGTGACATTATTGAGATTATAACAGACATGAAAAATAATATATATATATATATATACTTGAAATGTATAAATTAGCAATGACAATAAAATATTAGAAAATAAATAAATGACAAAAAGAAAATAAGAAAAATATATACATATATAGATTAATAGGAGAGTAGTTTTAAGTAGTGAGCATGGACCCCTTTTTTAAAGGAAGTCTTAGAGTTCAGTCTTCTGATGACCTCAGGAAGGGAGTTCCAAAGGCGGATGGACTGGAACATGAAAGAGTGTGATATAAACCCCGAGCGGTGTAGTGGGAAAGCGAGAGCAAGAGAAACTGATGATCGAAGCTGCCGCTCGTGGGAATCGGAGAGGTATTGAAATTTAGAGCTCAAGTATTTTGGAGAATGTGGATCAAAAAGAATGCTAAAGAGAGAATTTAGTAAACGAGACTGTCTACGTTCACGAATGGGTAGCCATTTTAGTTGGCGACGATAGGAAGAAACGTGATCAAATTTACGTAGACAGAAAACGAAGCGAATACAGTAATTTAGGAGACGTTCTAGCTTATTGAGGAGATCCTCATTTATGTTAGAGTAGCACACATCAGCATAATCAATGATGGGGAGAACCAAGGTCTGTATTAAATACTTTTTAGTAGCGACAGGTAAGAAATTCCTGAGTCGGTTAAGCGATCGTAACGTTGCAAAGACAGATCGGCTTATTTCATTTACTTGCAGAGACCAGTTTAAGGTCGAGTCAATATAAACACCGAGATTTTTGACGTTTGGTGAAAAAGGTACAACAGTACTTCCTAGCCTGATAGGTGAGACAGAAGCCAAATCCAATTTATTTATCTGCCGCGAGCTGCCTATGATAATGGCTTGGCATTTGTCCGGATTGATATTAATGCCAAATTTGTCGGACCACGAATTAACACTGCATAGGTTGCAGTTTATTTTATTAATTCCGGAATCGATATCCAAGACATTAACCTGTGTATATATTTGCAAATCATCTGCATACAAATGGTAAGAGCAGTCAAGAGAAACAGTTATAAAATTAATGAAGATGGAAAATAGCAAAGGAGAGAGAATTCCACCTTGAGGAACGCCAGACATTAAATCACACCAATCGGAAAACCTACGGTTAACTTTGACAGCTTGCTGACGCCCTCTAAGGTAAGAGGAAAACCATTCCAGTGTTGTGGATGAGAATTTGTTATATTGGAGAGCTGCAAGGAGAATGTCATGATCGACCATATTAAAAGCGTTAGAGAAATCGATAAGAACTAAAATAGTAACCATACCATTCTCCATGCCATCTCGAATATCATCTGTAATTTTTAGCAGAGCCGTTGTGGTACTATGCCCTGGCCTAAAACCAGACTGAAAGGAGGAAAGTAAATTATTACTGAAAAGGAATTGTGATGTCTGTTTATGAACTGTAGCTTCAAGAACTTTGGAGAGAAAAGGCAATATAGATATAGGCCTATAATTATTCAGTTGACTGGGGTTTGAAATTTTTGGAAGAGGGAGTACGAAAGCCTTACGCCAAATAAAAGGAAAAGACCCAGACAACATAGAAAAATTTATAATATGAGTCACAACGGCAGCTAGTTTTTTAAGGAGAGGCAAAATCATTGCCCTACTAATAGCATCGAAGCCCACAGCATTAGATTTGAGAGAAGATATAATCTTTACTGTTTCATCCACAGACACAGGAGAAAAGGAAAAAGTATCAATGGGAGGTTGGGTCATGGAGGCAATTGCCATTATTGTGTGTGACTTGATAGATGGGTCTATGCGAGAGCCGATGGAGAAATGTTTATTCAGATCATTGAGTGCAAAATTAGGTGAGAAAGTAACGGCTGGCGATTTACCAATGCCAAGAGAATGAAGAAATTTCCAAATATCGGCAGAAGAGGAATTAGAAATACTGTCGTGAATGTACCGACGCTTGGCCGCCCTTACCATTTGATTACAACGATTACGCGCCGCTTTGTACAGACCCCACTTCTCATCACACCTGTCACGCTTGAATTGACGAAAGAGTTTATCGCGCCGCGCCATCGCCATTCTTACACCTCGTGTTATCCACGGAGCTGGTGGCCTTTTTAATTTAACGGCTCTCATTGGAGCATGTTTGTCAAATAGTTCCAGGATATACATATTAAAAAGAGAAACTTTTTCGTCAACCGTTGTTGCTTCAACTACTGTGGAGAAATCTATACAATCTGCATCTAATTTTAATGAGCGTAGATCTATTTTTGCATAGTTACGCAGCCATACGACCTCAGGTTTAATTTTCGGAGGTTTAATGTTGTAGGCGAGATATATTAAGTCATGTCGTGAAAACCCAGGGGCCTCGATCACACCATGAGCAAGGACCCGGTCTACCGACGTTACAAACATTAAATCTAAACAGGTGTCCATAGTATTAATATTATGATGTGTAGGAGAGGAAGAGAGAAGAGAAAAGTTAAGAGATTCAAAAATTTTGAGAAGTTTTATAGACCGGGAACTAGTGTGCAAAATGTTGGTATTAAAATCTCCCATAATTATGTGGTGTGTGTACTCAGAACCAAATGATTCAAGGATATCCTCAAGGCTAGAGAAGTAATCTGTAGACGGCGGACAATATACTACTCCAAGAATAACCTTGGAACTCCCAACTTTAGCCTCAATAAAAATAAACTCACAAGAAGCAGAATATGGGGAAGGAGATAATGCAAGAAAGTTATAAGAAATATTACTACGCAAATATATAGCCACTCCCCCGCCACCCTTACCAGTGCGGTCATTTCTTATTAGCACGTACCCTGGAAGACTGTAAGAATGTGATTCAAGTGAAGGTTTAAGCCAACTTTCGGAAACAAGAATTGCGTGAATAGAAGAGGTAATTGAAAAGGTGTCAAGGAGCTCAGTGTAGTGCGACGGAATACTTTGTGCATTTAAGTGGCAGACGTTAAAGGAGAAGTTAAAATTATTTAATTTTGAGCTTACTAGGCTTCCGAGGGTCAGGGGATCACTAAATGAATCGTCACTTGATTGTGAATTGTCATTTTCATTACAAGCGGAGTAAAATGATTCATTATCCGACATAATAATTATGTTATGTATTAAACCAAGACAAATATAAATCTAGAGTAATAATATATATATATACGTATATAAAGACTATATGTGATATAATATATAAAGATTAAATGTACTCTTTTTACTAATCTGCACGTCCTGCCAGTGAGATGGAACTTCATAAACAATATCATGAAAATAACAATTAAATAAAACATAAATAAAGCAGACAGTTATGGTAACAGTACGATGATGTTTATCGTGTATTAAACAATAATCCGCCAAAAACGAATGGACATCGAATCCAATTATGACACATATATATATTTTTAATTTAAACGAGTAATTATAATAATAGGTATAAAAATTTGAAAACGACTAATAAATGTTACCACAAAACTACCAATAAGTAAATAACTTTTTACCTGGTAACATAGTCTATGACAGATTACGACCGAGGTGACAATTATCACACGTGACATTGACATCAATCATACGAAATGGCGTATTATTATACTTAAAAGTTACATACGTAAAGCGTAAACAAAAGTATTTGTTATATTAGAGTGTAGAATCACCGTACAATTTACAAATGTACCCTCAGAATAAGTGAACAGTTTAAAAATGCTAAAAAGTGATAGAGGGTAAAAAGGAAAACATTGAAATTGAATTATAACCAATTCATAGGCAGCGAGATAACATAAATGTTATTGTAGCTATTTCTTACACCTTACTGCACGTTTGGACTTAATATGCTGATCTGAAGAAGCAGCCGGCATGGGGGAAGATGTACGAGAGGTAGGCAGATTGCCGTCATCCTGCTTTTCGTCAATCGGAATATCTTTAAGATCATCCTCCATGAGTATTCGCCGCTTAGAGCCATCCGGCAGCTTGACTATGATATTCCCATCTGCCGTCCAACAATTTCTCATACCAAACCGTTGACGAGCTTGGATGAACAATGATTGACGGTATCGTGTCAAAAACTCAGACAGCACATATGGAGTCCCTTTAAACGCAGTTTTTTTCCTCCATACTGTAGACTTGTCCAAAGAGTCTGCAAAGCGCACAAGGACTGGACGACATTTGCCATCACTGACTGTACCCAGCCGATGGCATCCTTTAAACTTGTTGCTTGTAAAGCCACATATACCAAGCTTATCCTGGAAGAGCTTGGCTATGGACTCTGGCAGACTCTCTTGAAGATCCTCTGAGACACCGCTGACGAGAAGATATTTTCTACGGTGCCTTTGTTCACCAACTTCTACGGTTCTTGCTATCTCTGCAATTTGATGTCGAAGAAGGTTGAGGATAGTCCAGACATGGTCCTTAAAGTCTGAGATTTCCTCCTGCAGGCGATCCTGTCTTCCTTGGAACCATTTATAAGTTCTCCACGGCAAAATTGAGGTTATAATCACGTAGAATATTATTGAAGTCCAGCTTGGAGTAGCCATTAATATGGGCCAGCTAATGTTCTCTTCCTTTCTTAAGATTTGTACTTCATTAATAAGATGGTGTAAATTATCCAGAGAAGAATCTTCTAATTTTATTTCATATCGGATATTTTCTTGCGGTATCGACTGCTCCTTCGGTACAGGTATGACTTCGTGTAGGTATATAGTATTCAAGTGACTTAGTAGGGTTATGTTGTTAAAGCGGACTTGACAGTCACTTGTTAACTTTACTATGTTGATTCCTTGTATTTTTCTGTATTCTGTTCTGGACCCGCACTGGATTTTCAATATTACTTCTTCGTTGTTGATCACAAGCCAACTATTGTCTCCAATCTTCTGTATCTTGGCAGCCTTCACGTTGATTTTCGCATAGGTGCAGTTTGCCACTTTATGCTGTATAAGAGATGGGATGCAATCTTCAGTTGATGCTGTTGATCTCATGTCCAATGACTTGCATAAATGAGTGTCTTCTTTTATGGAACGGCATTCATCACGCTTGTAGGTGTACTCTTCACTTCCAAGTATAAGGTATTTGGATATAGGGACAATAGCTAGGTTATTTTTATTAGGGATGGGAAGTAAATGGATAAAATCATACACATTATTATCGATGGCAGGGATTTCTAATATAAAGGTAAGAGCATTCTGTGTACTATATGCTTTGATACTTATTGCTCTTTCTATAACGTGAATAT
The DNA here is from genome assembly GCA_018251095.1 of Pseudonascus paulliniae. Classification (NCBI taxonomy): domain Eukaryota; kingdom Metazoa; phylum Arthropoda; class Insecta; order Lepidoptera; family Hesperiidae; genus Pseudonascus; species Pseudonascus paulliniae. The sequence continues at coordinate 6,467 of DWTI01000002.1, read as the reverse complement.
TACTAACACTTATTTCTGTTACAGGTTTAAATGAAAATAACTTTTGTAGCTTCAAAATCTCTACAACTAAATTCTGGGGTCCTATTATGCTAGGATGAACTATTCCTAATTCCGAAAATGACATAGCGTCTTCTAATACCATTAACCTATCCAAAATTAATTGCAAACTAAAATCTATTTGAACGTACATATCTAGAAAATTAATATGACTTATAACTGCGTTATTACTAATACTTATATTTTTAATAACCTTAACTAAATTATCTTGGTTGTCGTTAATTCTATTAATCTGATTATTAAATTCATTAATTGTAGTTTCTGCTAAAACTAGCGACTTTTTCTGCATGTTTTGAGTTTTTTGAATTTGATTTTTAAGATTAGATATTTCAGTTTCATATTTTATAGCGTCATCGCTATCCAAATTGCCCGTGATCGCTTTGACAATGGATCCTAAGCCATTAATTAGGCCACGTTTTGCTCTCATATGAGGCGTGATAAAAGCTATCTTTTTATAAATACGCTTTGATGACTGATATATTTGATCTTTATAAATTTTATGAAAATCATTAGTTGGTGCATGCGATTCTGCCAATTTAATAGTAGAAAATAATGTCATTAATTTATCAGCAGTGACATGTAAATCTGTAATATTATAGACACAAGCAAGACTAAAGGAATTTATTTGTTTGAGAACTTTTCCTTCTCTCAATAGAAGTATACCATTTGTGTTATCTACGGGATCTATCACTACGTTTGCTGCTGCGTAGAGCATGAAGGCTCCGGTGATGATCGTCCTGTAACAAGGTGAGGTCTACGTAATAACTTAAAGTGTACCCTTATAGATTTAGAGTTAGGGTGATTACCGATGATCTCCGCTACATTGTTCGGATGCAAATGAATTATCTTATACGGACCTTTGAAAACTGGTTTTGTTTTATCATTACGCGCTGTTTTGGCTACCTGCTTATAAACAGTTTCACCTACCTTAAAAGCTATGTTTTCTGCTTCCTGGTTACGCCTGGCAATTACCTGCTCCTTATTCTTCGACATATGGGCTGCAACACATTCTTGAACTGCCTCAGCGTTCATGCGGTGCTTAATAACATAGTCCTGGTAAAATTCTTTACTGTAATATAGTTCTAACGGGTTTCGAGAAGCTGTATGTCCAAATAGCAATTCATGAGGAGTATACTCTGTGGCAGAGTGTACAGTATTATTATAAGCTATAATTGAATATCTCATAATACTTTGTATAGGATCGTCCTTATTGGTCATCCTTTGAATACGAATAATTTCTGCTATGGTGGAGTGAAAACGTTCAACTGGGGAATTTGAATTTGGGTTATATGGGGTAGTAAAATGTAAGTAAATTCCGTGTGACGCACAAATTTCTTTTATAACATCATTTTCAAATTTAGTGTCAGAGTCAGTAGTAATCTTGAGGGGTAGTCCAACGACTGAAAAGTATTGTAGTAGTGCTTCTGCTATATTAATACTATTAGCTACGCTTAATGGAAACGCTTGGGCATGCTTTGAAAAGTTATCAATAATAGTAAGAAATGTAGCTCCGCCTGTAGAATAAAGGTCCATAAATATATGTTCCATGGGTTTAGTTGGGGTTTCTGTAATTGCTAAAGGGGGTTTTAACGGATTACGTTCGTATTTAGCTTTTAGGCAAATATCACATTGATTTACGTATTTTTGTATGGTTAATAACATACTAGGCCAATGATAATTTTTATGTAGTTGTTTATAAGTTTCTTGTATTCCACGATGCGTTGTCTTGCCTTCGTGGTATTTTTTAATTAAATCTTGTTGCTCAGTCTTATTCTCCACTAACGTTACACGTGAAATACATTTAAATAGTTTAGGGCCTCTATTGTTAAAAACTGTATTATATACTTTTGAAAATATGGGATATAATTCCTCGTTATAAAAATAGCAATGAAAAACTCTGTCTGCAATTGTGTGTTCCTTTAGAAAGTTAATAACTTCTTGTTCGGTATCATTGACTGGAATAAACACATCTTTAATAGTATATCGTGTACTTGTCGACCTATTATCCACTCTATAAACAGAACCAGGTGTTGATCTTATGTGGAACTGCTTCAACTGCCTATCTATTGCGTCTGCCAGAATAGGTATACCTTGGGTACCACTTTCTACATCGTTTTCATTTGTCGGTATCGGTGGAGGATCGACTGTCACTACACTCATACTATCAGATTCAGTCGGTAACTGAGATAACGGTGCGCTCTCTGTAATATTAACGTTATTATTACCCTCGTCTAAATTTTCATTTTCGACTCTATCTTCATTTCTAATATCTTCAAATATTCTGTCAATTAAATTTTCCTCATCATAGTCTATATTCACTGCTAACGATTCCGCACTATTGTGAAATAATTTTGCTCGCGATAATGCATCTGCGTTAGTATTTTGTAAACCCTTTTTATATACAACATTAAAGTCATACTCTGCTAATTTGAGACGCCAGCGGGTTAGCTTTGAGTTAGGGTCTTTTATAGACATTAACCAAGTAAGCGGCCTATGGTCGGTATAGATAGTAAACTTACGCCCATATAAATACGGTCTGAAATATTTAACGGACCATACAATGGCCAAAAGTTCCTTTTCTATAGTTGAGTACCGCGTTTCGGTATCTGAAAGAGTCCTTGACGCATATGCAACCGGTTTGTCGTATCCTACTTTACCTTGGGATAGTACAGCGCCTAGTGCAAAATCAGAGGCATCTGTCGTTAAAATAAATGGTTCATTAAAATCGGGATACTTTAGTATTGGATCAGTAGTTAAAATTTCTTTGCATTTATTAAAGGCTTTTAAAAATTCTGGGGAATGTATAACTTTATGATTTTTCTTTAAACACACTGTCATTGGTTTAGTTAAAGCTGCAAAATTTTTAATAAATTTTCTGTAATATCCTACTAGTCCCAAAAATGCTTTTATATCTTTTTGCGTTTGAGGAAGAGGGAAATTTAGGACGGCTTGAATCTTTTCCTTATTTGGTTTGACACCCGAATCGGTTAATTCGTGCCCTAAAAATTGCACATGTTTTTGCAAAAATTCTGATTTATCAAGTTGAATTTTTAGGTTATGAATTTTAAAACGTTCAAACACTTCTTTAATTTTACCTATATGTTCCTGAAGGGATGTGGATGCAATTATGACGTCATCAAGATACGTGAATACATTACTTATACCTCGCAATATATGGTCCATTAATCTCTGGAATGTACTTGGAGCATTTTTCAGTCCGAAGGGCATTCTCAGAAACTCATAGTGGCCACGCTCCGTTGTAAAAGCTGTTTTCTCTACGTCCTTGGGGTGCATTTCCACTTGATGGTAACCGCTCGCCAAATCTAGGGTTGTAAAATATTGTGCGCGTCCTAAGCGATCGAGTATATCGTTTATGTTGGGCAATGGGTACTTGTCCTCAATAATTTTATCATTTAGTCGCCTGTAATCTATAACTAACCTCCACTTCACGTTGCCGGATGCGTCCGGTTTTTTAGGGACAATATGGACGGGACAGGACCATGGGGAAACGCTTTCCCGGATGATACCTTGCTTTAATAATTTATTAACCTGATTAGCTATTTCTACACGTTGTTGGGGCGGTTGCCTATAATTTTTAACATAAGTTGGGTTCTCGTCCGTCAGTCTAAGTTCGTGTTTAACTGCATGGGTAAATGTCAGAGGAATATCTTCTGAATAGAATAGGTCTCTATACTGATAGCATAATTTATTGATCTCGCGCTTTTCTTCTTCATTCATGTGTGTTGTTTTTATTTTATTTAAATTTTTTACGAGTATTTTATCAATATCCGTTTCTATTTTAATATTATTTATTTTATAGTTGTTACATTTAGGGATAACTGTGTTTTTATTTGAATAAGGCTGTAATTTAATAGGGACGTCATTATTTATAATTTTTTTTTGTTCATTAAAATTAATAATCGAAGTTTTGAATAAACCATTTTTAACTGTTACCATTGCTGATGGTGATTTTAAACCTATTGACCAAATAAAATCATCATGTATATATTGACCGTCCATAAAATTAGTTTTAAGTGTTATTATTTTACTACATTTTGGTTCAACCCTAATTTTTTTTGCAGGAAAATCAAAATGAATTGGGATGTCGGCTGATGATGTGTGAAGCATTTTATTTTTTAAGTCAATGTTACTACATAAGGCTTTAAGAAGGTCTAGTCCTATTAAACCTCTGTATTTAGGATCAAAGTCAAAAAGTAAAAATTTATGAAAAATATTAGAATTAAAGGCTGGTGGTAAGGGTAAATGAACGACGTGCTCGTGTTTTGTAGTAGCATGAGCTGTCCTGACTTGGAATGGTTCGTATTCAATACCGTATTCAAAAATTGTTCCGAAAATAACATCAGGAGAAATCATAGACCTTGAGGCTCCCGTGTCTATTAAAAATTTGCCATTAAATTCCGGTAGCTCAATATAAGGTAAGTGGTCTTTATCATGATTATTTAATTTTATTACCTGGGTTCGTCTGTTTGCTCGTCCTGGGTAAAATTTTGTTGGTGACTTCCCTCCTGGTCAGTGTCAATGGTAGTAGCAACAGGCATGTCGTAACACGCTTGTTGTTCATCGTAGGACGTATAGTCCTCGTAAGCCGGCTGGTTGCTCACCTCCTGGTATTGTTCGTCGGGGCTATAAAAAAGTTCTTCGAACACAAAATTCGGCTTTGGCTTACCTGCTGTCCTCATAGTTATGTCGGAGACACTTCGCGTCTGATTGTTAGGCTTCTGTGGCATATTAGGCTTATTATTAAAATTACCTGGTCGATTTTTCCATGGTAGAAGCGAGTTAATCAGCTGCTGTCTCTGTTCAGGGGACATATTATTTGGTTTAGGTACAAAATTCGGAGTTATGAGACGTTGCAATGGGTTCCGGTTATTATTATTATAAGATGGTTGATTTCTCGCGAATTGATTATTATTATTGTTGTATGGTGTCTGTGGACCAACAAACTGGAATCTTTGTGGTATATTATTTACTTGTCTAATTTGATTTTGATTCGAATATTGAGAAAAGTTTGGTTCCCTGAGCTTTGCTTGTGGCATGAATGGTACATTGTTATTATAGTTATAATTTAAACTCCGGTTAAACGATAGGCGAGCTTCCTCTTGTCGAGCTGCCACTATCGCAGATTCTAATGAACTAGGTTTAGCTATTCTAACCCCTAATGACACATTAAACTGTAATTGATTTACATATTGTTCAATAACCATATTTTCATAATAACTTTTATCTGTATGCTTCCCAATAGAATATAATATATCGAGCACCTCCCTAAGGCGCTTTCCAAAGGTTTCGGCGTCCTCCGAGTTAAGGCGACGCATGCGAGTTAACTCTTGCATTACTTGAATTTCATTTCTAGGTTCCCCGAGGCGTCGTATTAAGGCGCCTTTAATGTCCTCCCATGAACTAAGTGAGTCCTCGTATGCAATTGCGTCTATCGCTCGTCCACTAAGCCTATTTTTAATGAGACACAAAAGAGCGGGGTGCCGCCTAGATGTATCCTCCACTAGGGCTAGCAAGTTATCCACCTCTCGTATGTAGTAATTCAATGTTTTAGGATTACCATCATATTTAGGCATTAAATCGGACATAACCTTAAATATAGCATCGCAATCTTTTAGAGACATTTTTAATGTTTTATAAATTCAACTCGTATGTAAAACAATAGACAAATAATTATTTTAACACAAAAACAATGTTAATAATATTCACACAGTAATAATCTACACGTAAATATATATATAAAAAAATACGACAGGAAATCGAGCAAGGAACTTGGGAGTTAATGAGTTCTCACCACAGCGTCCACTGCATCTCCGGTCGGGGTCTTGCACAGATACGGGTTTCCCAGTTCTCCGGAACTCCCGCGGAAGTCGCCCTTGAGGTTCTTGATAACAGGATCGCAGTTTTACGACGATTGGAAACGTCTTCTCCCGGTAGAAAAGTTTGATTCTTCCCGAAAGTACCGCGATCCTACCGACTGCGCCAGTTAAATTCGGGCGAACGCGAATTATGTTTTTAAAAACTATTTATTCGGTATTACAATATAATTGAATTATAAACATGTATTTACTTAATGAAATCTGTAACAAGACTAATGCATGAGAAACTACGCTATCCATTGTCCGATTCCGCGAGTCAGTGGAATGCAGCTGTCGTCAGCAATTGGTGCAGGGTTACGGCGTGGTAACTCCTCCCTCCTTAAGAAGGAAGCGCATCTTGCAGCTTCCAGTAGCGTCCTCGCTACTTGTTATCTTCTTAGATTGTCTTCCTTGGAACCATTTATAAGCTCTCCACGCCAAAATTGAGGTTATAATTACGTAGAATATTATTGAAGTCCAGCTTGGAGTAGCCATTAATATGGGCCAGCTAATGTTCTCTTCCTTTCTTAAGAT
>DWTI01000001.1:0-12857 GCA_018251095.1 Pseudonascus paulliniae | reverse complement strand
ATAGGCGTGACGTCAACATCGCATCATAGAAACACTAAAATTCTAGCACTTTTAAGAACCATGCATTCTCTACAGTAGAAATGTCAAATTGGATTCTAATGTAGTGGCAGCCCTAAAAATAAAGGTGACCTAAACTTTATCTTACCCCAGTCTAAGGCAGAAATAGTTGTGACGTTCAAACCACTGGCAATAATTCAGTTAGTCATCGAAGTGGCAAGAAATGCGTACACTTTGTAAACGCTCCGCAAAAAAATATTCGTAACGTTATTAAAAACAGTGTATTTGGAAAAAAAAGTGGATATAGTTGGTGATAACCATCGACGTCAACAGTTTTTGTAATATTCTTGACAAAATAACGGTGCAATCAGTGTAATTTCGTCTCTAAAATCTACAATCAACGCCCGATACATTAGTCAACTACCTTCGGTTAAAATATCGCCACGCATTATAATAGGTCACAGTGTAACGCGTAAGTGTACCGGAATCTCACGGCGCTTAAGACATTTTGGTCGGCAATAGTCATATGCAGGGGCACTTTATTACCGTGCTAACTGGAGCTGACAAAATAATTACACAGTATTGGCGTGGTACGGGGGCCTTAATTTGTGTGACAAAACTATAATATAGATAAATATACATCGTGGAAATAATCAAATATCGTTACATAATTGATTTTAAACCGAAAAATGTCACAATGTGCAGGCTGTTTTGAAAACATTACTCACCATGAGCCTATGACATGCAAAAAATGTGCATCGACTTATCATTACCTCTGTCTTAGAATTGATGACAGTACTTTTAAAAATCTCACGGAAAGTCAAAAGATAAATTTTGTATGTCCCTTGTGTCTGAAGGATAATAAAAAAGGGACCAATTTAAACACCCCGGTTCGGGCATCTGCTCTAAATATTGAAGTTAATTGCGAAGAAAATAGCACACCATCATGGGTATCACAGCGCCCGCGGTCTAAAATATCCCATAACTCTTCTCCGATTATTACTAGTGAGAGTGAATATCCACATTTATCTAAAGCGGATGTAAGAGAAATTATTCAGACCGAATTAAAAAATATTTTGTCATCGGAAATAAAGTGCTTAATTCAGGACTGCCTTAGAACAGACATCGAACCACTTAAGGCCGAACTTACTAGGGCAAGGAAAGAGTTAAGTCAACTGAAAAACTCGCTGGATGACATTAAAATACAGTTCGAAGCATATAAAAACGAGACAACAAAAAAATTAGAACTAGTTGAAGACAGATTAGAAAAAGAAGTACCATTGCTAATAAAAAGTAATAAAGAAATAAATTATAGAATTGAACTGATAGAACAAAATTCCAGAGCAACAAATTTAGAGATCCAGTGCTTACCCGAACATCGGTCTGAAAACTTGGTGACTACTGTAACGCAGTTGGCTCGAGTCGTGTCGTACGATTTGAAGGAAGAAGATATACAGTTTTGCAATCGAGTTGCCAAGATAAATCAAAAAAGCTCAAGACCCCGATCTATCATAATAAAACTAAAAAATCAATTTATTCGTGATTCGTTTTTAGCCGCGGTTGTTAAATTTAATAAATCTCACCCGCACAACAAACTGAATAGCAGTCACTTAGGTATAAGCATCAAAAACCCAATATATGTGTCAGAACACCTTTCCCCATATTATAAGGAACTTCACAGAGCTACGAGGGTTCTAGCTAAAGATAAAGGCTTTAAATTTGTGTGGGTGAGAGCTGGGCGTATTTTTCTTAGAAAATCAGAAACATCTCCAGTGATTGTAATTAAAGATCTGGAATTTTTGACTAGCATATAGTTAAAATTGTAACTAAGTCAAAATTACTTGTTCCTTGTTTTAAGTAGTCTTAATAATCAAAAGGTTCTGTTAATTTACATGTCAACCATTAATTTGTATTACCAAAACACTAGAGGTCTTAATACGAAACTTTCTGAATTTAGCTTGAATGTATTACTAAATAATTATGATATTATAGTTATTACCGAAACCTGGTTGCAAGATAATGTTAAGGACAGAGAATTATTTGATGAAAACTATATTGTTTACAGACGAGACCGTAACTTAAATAGACCATTAGCAAAGAGAACTGGAGGAGGTGTATTAATCGCAGTTAAAAAGAACATTATCTCTTACAGAGTATGTGAACATGAAAGTCAATATGAGGATTTGTGGGTTGTCATAAAAGTCAAAAAGGACAATGTAGTAATTGATCTTTGTATCTGTGCCCTCTATTTTCCTCCGCCAGTTAAAGCCGCAGATATTGAACAGTTTGTTGAAATAGCTAGTAAAAATTTAAGTAACTATAATGAGGCGTTGGTAATTGGAGATTTTAATATGCCAGGTTTGAGGTGGTCACGTGAAACGACTAATGAAAGCCTAATTTTAAGCAGTTCATCCTGTCCTTTTTATAGTTTAGTTTCGGAGTTTATGGCTATCAATAATCTAAAGCAAATTAATAATATTTTAAACCAAAATACGAGAACATTAGATTTAGCTTTCTCGACAACAAACACTTATCAACTGCACAGATGTAGTGATCCACTGTGCATTGTGGATCCATACCATCCGCCATTAGAAATAACATTAAGTTTCAATTCACAACATAATCTCCCTTATAATAATACACCTAAACTCAACTATTTCAAAGCCGATTATACGCACATTAAAGAAGCCCTAGATAAAGTTGATTGGGTAACTGTTTTAAGTGTGTGCCCGGATGTTGACGTAATGGTCTCAAAATTTTATTCGATTTTACAATCTACAATAAAAAAATATGTACCCTTCAGTAAATCCCAAAATACAAAATATCCGAACTGGTTCACTAAAGACTTAATAAAGTTATTAAATGAAAAATATAAAGTGAGATGCAAGTTTAAAAAATATAAAAACCCCAGAGATAAGATCAGTGTAGAGGTATTAACTAAAAGAGCACATAAAAGACAACAAAAGTGTTATAATGAATATGTGAACAAAGTTGAATGTTGTATATCAAAAAACCCCAGATACTTTTGGTCGTACATTAAACAAAAACGTAATAATAATTCTAATATACCAAGTAGTATGCAATTAGATGATGATGTAGTGTCAGATTGTGATAACATTTGCCAATTGTTTAGAAAGAATTTTATGTCGGTTTATGAATCAAATAATGTATCCAATACTGCTAAGGCCGTTTTTAACCCCGCATATGGCGAAATATCTTTTGTGAATCGCATTATTATCCGTGAGTCGGATGTGTTTGCTAAAGTTAAAAATCTTGTCACGTTAAAAGGACCCGGTCCAGATGGTTTACCAGGCATATTTATCCAACGATGCGCGAAACAACTTACATTACCACTAACCATCATCTATAATAAATCTATATCTACAGGAGTCTTTCCTGCCCTTTGGAAGGAAGCTAAAATAGTTCCAATTCATAAGGATGGATCAAAAAGAGACGTAAAAAACTATAGACCAGTGTCCATATTGTCTATTTTTGGTAAAGTATTGGAACTCCTGGTACTGCCCCACTTGAAGAGCATTGTTAAAAATGCAATTAGTGAAAAGCAACATGGCTTTGTCCAAGGTAGATCAACTAACACAAACCTCGTAACTTTCGTCGAGAAAGTGGTAGAATTAGTGGACCAACGGATTCAAGTAGATGCTATTTACGCTGACCTATCCAAGGCTTTCGACAGTGTTGACCATATTCTATTAATTCAAAAACTGTCGGATGTCGGTATTGGAGGTTGTTTATTGAATTGGTTCCAAAGCTACATATCCAATCGTAAATCGTACGTAGTGGTAAATGGGTCAAAATCTAACACCTATGAGAACTTATCAGGTGTCCCCCAAGGTTCCCATATGGGGCCGACTCTGTTTTTAATATTTATAAACGATATTATTAGTTGTTTTCGCAATACTGAAGCTTTCTTGTTTGCCGATGATTTAAAAATCATAAAGCCTATACGCACTATAAATGACCAGTTTCTATTACAGCACGATATTGACAAACTAAGCACCTGGTGTCAAAAGAATAACATGTCTTTAAATATAAAAAAATGTTATCATGTACCTTTCACACGAAACTTAAACACTATTCCAACAGAGTATGTAATAGACTCTGTAAAGTTAAACAAAAGGTCCAGCATACGTGATTTGGGCGTTATCATTGATACGAAACTAAATTTTAAAGAACATATTTCTAACATAGTGTTGAGAGCATCCAAGTCACTTGGTTTTATTATTAGGAACACGAAACAATTCAAACGTTCGGATACTAGAATACTTCTTTACAACTCGTTAGTTCGGAGCACCTTGGAATACTGCTGCCAAGTATGGTCCCCATATTATGAAGTGCATAAAAAAGTAATCGAGAGAGTACAACGTCGCTTTTTTACTAGTCTGGTGTACGACATGAAACTTTTTCATAAATTTAATTCATATACCAAAAGAATGGAATTTTATAAAATGTTCTCCTTGGACAAACGAAGGAAACAATTAGATCTTTTATTCCTGCATAAAGTGCTCCACAATAAAGTAGACAGTCCATATATCCTAAATAAAATAAATATCTCTGTTCCACGTAGACTACCTCGCCCTGGTACATACAAGCTGTTCTCTGTCCCGGCACACCGTACCAATCTTGGTGAAAATCGTCCTTTGTCAAGAATAACTAAATTATACAATTATCTACCCAGGTCCCTTGAAATTGATGTATTCAATGATAATGAACATAAATTCAAGAAAAAAATTGTGAAATACTTTTTAGAAAACGTGTAATTTATTTATTAGGATTTATTTGTAACCTGTTTTTTTTTTTTGCCTTGCCTTGTATGTTTTTTTTTGCCTTACATTAATGAAAGCCGTGGTTGCCTGTAATTGAAACGGCATTTAAAATGTTATACATGTAATATTATAATAACTGTAGAATGTACGTTTCGTTGGTAATCCTGAATAAATAAATAAATAAATAAATAAATAAATCACAATGGCTCCGAAGTGGTTCATGAGGGCCTCGTCTACCATCAGCCTTTTGCAGGCTCTTCTGGACCCGTTCACTAGCACCGAAACCATTGTGCGTACGTTGTTGGTGGCGTCTTTGGCATGGCGTTGGTTGAGCCTCTCTCGGAGATCTTTGGCGGCCTCTGTTGTAGTTGTAATGATTAAGTCATGTCCTTCTTGAAAGTGATTCACTAGCCATGTTGTTTTGCCACAGCCGGGGACTCCATTGACCCATGAGAATTTTGGCATTTCCCATGTGTCAAGAGCACTGCCGTCCGCACCGGATAAGCTCTCTGCCTTTTCCAGTATCTTATCCTCTAGCATTATCCTGGTGCATCTGGCCGTGACTACTATGGGGTCGTTTGTTGGGGTCTGGAACTTTTCTTTTCCGATCCGCAGTGTCTCCTCCGTGTCCTGTGCTACGAATCCTCCGGTTAAACTGTAAGCTGCCATGTGATACCCCGTCTCCTCTCCCGCTATTGTTTCGGAGGTATCGCTGTTGTAAATGGCAGCCTCTGCTTTCTTGAGTCTTTCTTTTAGCAGCTTATCGTTGTTTTGGCGGAAGGATTGCAAGATGTTTTCGCATATCCTTTTGTTTTCCGCTTTTGTTGCTGCTGTTAGCACTTTAAACTCAAGAAAGGCGTTTATAAGATGGTCCAGAGGTCTCGTAGCTTTCCTGAGACTCGGCGGATCGACCAGCCCCATCTCGGCTTTGGTTAGGGTGGCTTTGGATGGCTGTGTCTCACCCTGTGGTGGTGTGGTTTTTGGTGTTGTAGGTGTGTTTGTTCTTGTATTTTTCTTTTTGCCCGGTATTTGTTGAGCGGCGGCGTTAAGTGTTTTCACTATCATGGACAGCTTTCCCTGTTTTGTTTCTTTTTCCCGTTTTTCGGTCAGCTTCTGTTCGGCTTGGGTGGTCTCAGCGGCTCTCTTTTGTTGGAGTCTTTCTGCGCCGCTGAGTTGTTCAGGGTTTCCTGTGGGGTGGTCCCTTCGGTCTGCGGGGTCCGGAGCGGTGGTTGAGCCTGGTCTCTGTGGCTTTAGAAAACTGAGGTTTTCACCTCTGTCTTCGTATACCACTACCTCGTGTTTCTCGGAGGCTGCCAGGCTCCCTATGTGGTCCTCCGCTCTTCCCTTCAGGTATTCCACCACCATAGCGTCTACGCTTATCACCCTGGGTGTTTCTGCCTCTTCATCCGCCCCTCCTAATCTCCGTAGCACCGCGCACGCTTGAGCGAATTGGGTCTCCTGGTCGCTCCCTTCAAATAGTGCTAGGGTTTTGTTTCTGGTGCGCACTATTTTGCAGCGTCTTCCAGCCACAGAGATTTCGGATAGCGCATTGTATGTTCTACGCTTTAGGGTGGTCTTTGAAGTGCTCCCGTTGAGCAGCACTGCGAGGCCGGGTGATATGGTAACCCTGTTTGGAGCGTTTGTGTTACAGAAGCTGATTCCGACTCTTTCTGTGTTGTTGTTCATGAAGAGTGCCACACCTCTCAGCCTTATTCCTGGATCCCCCCTTTCACCTTGACGGAGGAGACGGTGAAAGGTTGCTAGGGTGTTCTCAGGGGGTGGACTTGTGCGGGGTGTGTGGTCCTCTTCTGTGTTTTGTGTGGTGTTTGTCTGTATCTGTTGTTGTGTCTGTTTTTGTTGTTGTTGTTGTTGTTGTTGTGAATATGTAGGGTTAGTTGTGTCCAGCGATAGTGAGCTGTTCCTTCTGGCTGCTACCCGAAAGATGGACTTCAGGTAGTTAAGGAAGTGGTGTCGAGAATGGGTTTGTTCGATTAGTTTGTGCAGTATCGGCTTTTTTAACTCCGTACCAATTTTCTCCTCTGTCTCTGTCCGGACCGCTAGAAAGCGGGGGCATTCTAGGATCACGTGCCAGACCGACTCGCTGATGTTGGGGTCGCATTCGCATCCGGGGTTGTCTTTCAACTTGAACCGGTGCAGATACTCCGCTATCCCTCCATGTCCCGTCATGGCTTGCACTTGTTCTGGTGTCAGTTTGGTTTTCCTTACGATGCAGTAGGCGTTGCCTACCTCGGGGAAAAAGGTTTTGGTGACTGACCCAGTGCCTGAGGTGGTATATCTGTCCTGCCATTTGCGGATTGTTTCCTCGCGGATCTTCCTCTTGACGTAAGACAGTGGGATTTCAGCGTAGTCTGGTGTTGTACACGCGGTCCCTGCCGCCGATTTGGCTAGCTCGTCTGCCCGCTCGTTTCCGGCGGTCCCGATGTGAGCTCTTATCCAGTGCAGTCGGACCTGTGTTCCCTCTTTTTTGTTTTTTTTCAGGTTATCCTTTATGATGTTAGCTAAAGGATGGGTTGGTTTGGGATTTTCGAGCAGCTCGAGCGAGGATCTAGAATCGCTCATTATGTTTATGTTTGTTTTGCCGCTTCCAACCGCTTTTTCCACTGCTCTGTGTAAGGCGTATAGCTCGGCCTGAAACACAGTGCAGGAGAGATCTAGACTAAAGGTCGAGGAACTGGTTTCCCTTCCGTCTTCCCACCACGTCAGGGCGGCGCCTACCTTTCCCTCTATTTTGCTGCCGTCGGTGTATATTTGTGGTCCTGTGATATGGTGGGTTTTCAGGGTTTCGGGGTCTGTGTTCTCCAGCACTGTATATGTTGTTGTCATCAGTGTGGAGAGGTGGGATTGATCTAGGTATCCCACTTTTTGCTCCAGTTTCCTTCCTGTTGGTATGTAGTCTAGAGACAGGTTCTTCTTTGATTTATAGAAGTTTGCTGCTTCCTGGATTCTTAGGTCTATTGGGAGAAGCCCCGAGAGGACGAGAGCCGCGGTGAGTGATACAGTTCTGTACGCCTTGCATGATTTTTGGGCGAATCCCCGTTGAAGGGCCTCCAGTTGGGTCTTGTTCATCTGGAGATCTGTCGCCTGTGACCACGCGCTTGAGGCATACGTCAGTATTGGTTCAATCACCGCTACGTAGATGGTTCTTATTATCTCGATGTTGAGTCCCCATGTTACTTTCGCCGCGCACGCTAGTTGTTTGTATATGCCTGCCGCTTTTTTGCACACGGCGGACACGTGCGGTTTGAAGGTAAGTCCTTTGTCGATGATGAGGCCCAGGAGCTTTATTTCTTTGACTAAGTGTAGTCTTGCGCCTGACATGTTGAACACGGGGGGATTGTACTTCAGCTTCTTTGTAATCAGCATCGCGCTGGTCTTGTGCGCTGCGAAGTTTAATTTGTTTCGAATCCCCCATTTGACTACGTCCGCCAAGGTGTCGTTGGCTAATTGCTCTAGGGTGTCGACTTTGGGGCCTGAGAGAACCAATACTACGTCGTCTGCGAACGCTTGGCAGTATATCCCTTTGCCGGTTAGTTGGTTTAGCAGCGGATCTAGGATGATGTTCCAGAAGGTTGGTCCTCCTATTGAGCCTTGGACGCAGCCCTTCGTGGTTTCCTTTTCATGATCCGCTCCGGCATAGTTGACTTTGATCTTACGGTCTCTGAGATATGAGTTTACCAATGCGTAAAGGTTTCTGGGGCATTTTTTTTTGATTAGTTGGTACTTGAGTGCCGGCCACCATGCGTTGTCGAAGGCTCCCTCTATGTCCAGTGAAATCATGAGTACGGTCCTCTTGTTGTTGATTTCGGATCGTACGCGTTCCATGAGGTCATAAAGGGCGTCCTCGGTTCCGCGCTGCGGCAGGAAGCCATACTGCATTCTGTTTAGAGTTGGGAGGATATGCCATTGGATGCGGCCTACCATGAGCTTCTCGAGGATTTTGCCCATGACTGATAGTAGGCCGATTGGTCTGTGGGATTTAGGGTTGGTGTAATCCTCTTTCCCTGGCTTACGGAGGATAATGACGTGGGCCGTTTTCCATTGCTTCGGAAAGTGTGCCAGCGACAAGCATTTGTTTGCTATCGCCATGAACACTTCCCTTTCACATTGGATTGCCTCTGTGCAGATGTCAGCTGTCAGTCCATCTTCTCCGGGGGCTTTTTTGGGGTTTAAGGACTTTAAGACCAAGTCCACCTCCGCTGGTGTAAAGATGGGGTCGTCCGCTGACAGTCCTGCTGGTGTCTGTCCTTCCCTTGCCTGTCGGAGTTTTGTGTGGTACGGGTTGTCTGTTGTTGTGGAGTCTTCAGGATAGAACGTGTTTGCCAGGAATTCCGCCGATTCCTGTAGGGGTAAGGTATGACCCTCGGCGTTTCTTAGCAGCTGGTCCTCCTGCCTTCTGGCTGTCCTCCTGATGACTCTGTATATTCCGTCCCACATGCTCTCCTTCTCTTGAGTTGTGCAGAAATCCTTCCAACTTTTGGTTTGGGCTTCTATTGCCATTTTAGTGTAGTCTTCGTTTGCCATGAGGTATTCTTTTATTACCGTCGCTCTCCGGTGGGGTGCTGCGTTCCGGATCCGCCTTTTCTTTTTTTTCATTTCTCTGAGGGCCTGGTCTAGGTTCTTCGACCACCATGGTGGTGTGGTGTTCCCTTTCCAGGCTCCCGTTTTAGGGATGGTTTCCTCACACGCTTCCTGAACGGCGGCAATGTAGTTGGTGACTGCCGCTTCGAGTTCCTCCGGTGTTTCCCCTTTTTTGATGTTCTTGGGGGAGATGTTGTGTTTGTCCAGGAGAGCCCTGAAGTGGTTTTGGAAGTCGGTCCAGTTCGCCTTTTTCGTGTTGAATCTACGTGTGGTTGGGGCCGGTCTTGGTTTTAGGGCCCCGTTCAGACGTATTCCAAACGTGATGGCGTTGTGGTCCGATGTTGTTATGTTTCCGTCCACTCTCCAGTTCTCTACCCGCCCCAGTAATGCCTCGCTACAGGCGGTGACGTCGACTATGCTTGTGAAGAGTCTGTCACCTCTGTAGCTTTCGAAGGTTGGTGTTGTACCGGTGTTTAGGATCTCTAATCCCATTTCGTTCAGGAATGTGTTATAGGCGGTTTCTCTTTGGTTTTCGACGCTGCTTCCCCACCAGTGACTTCAGGCGTTGACGTCCCCCGCCACTAGGGTGTTGACTGTTTTTAGTTTTTGGCATGCATTTTTGGTGCGTGTCAAGTATGGCTCTATGTCCTTGTCCCCCTCGAAGTAGACGGACACCGCTCCGATCTTAAGCTGGCCTGCTACCAGTAGGACTGCCGCTTCGGTCTCGGTCACCAGCTGGGGGTCGTGTATGACCTCCAGCCGGTTCCCGAAGACTATTATGGCCGCCTTTACCGGTTTTGTTCTATTTAGGGAACACTGGATGATCTTGGTTCCGGGGTATGTTTTGAGCTCGCCTTCTTTGCCTACGTAAGGCTCTTGGACGAGGGCGACCTCTATTCCCTTTTTCCATGCCGCCTGGATGAGTTCGGCGGTGGCCAGTTTTGAGCGCTGCAGATTGGCTTGAATTATCCGCAGTTTGTTGTCGGTCCGTGCCGGGGGGGGATTCTGGGTCTTTGTGGTGCCTTTAGCAGTATGTTATTTTGGATCGGGCTATTGCATCCCATTTTTGTCTCTCAGGGCATTCATCGCTGAATGCCTGGTGGTCTGGTCTCGAGTCTTTCCCTAGAGCCCTCTGACAGTTCACGCAGGTCGGGGCTCGGCGCTCCATCCTGTCCGGGCATTTTTCCCATGTGTGGGCCTCTCCGCAGTAGCTGCACGGGCTGTGTTGCTCCTTGCATACTGCCTTTGTGTGTCCGTACCCCAGACACTTGATGCACTGCACCAGGGGGGATTGGTCCACGATGGGTCTGCGCTGTAGGCCGATATAGACGGTTCCGGCTTCTGTCAGTTTTTTGTGTAGGGTTGGGGAAAGTTCCAGTATGGGATGACACTCATGTGGGTTTCTGGCCCGTTTCCTGTAGCGGACTCGGATGTTTCTGTCCTTCTCCTCGACACCCTCTAGCAGGTGTTTGTTCTGCGCTATGAGGTGTTCTATTAATTCGGTGTCGGTGTGGAAAGACAGGACATCTTTTATTTTGGCCAGTGGGTTGTTGGTTCTGGCCACTTCATCCTTGAGTTGTTTTTTGCCCGCCATTCTGCTCTGCACCAAGGACATATCTTCTTTCGTCCTGCAGCTTAGGATAATTTTTTGGTTCTTAGCCTTCCTCACTCTGTCCACCTTTGCCCCTGTTGTTTTGAAGTCCAGAGCCTCCCTGATTGTCTCGATAACGTTCTCCCCGGTTTTCTCGGGGTCCGTTGATGAGACTATCAGCGTGTGACTCGGACTGGGCCTAGGTGGTGGCGGTCGCGTTGCGATCTGAGCGTATGTTGGTTTTGGCTGGTTTTTGTAATTAGCCAGCTCCTGCAATGCGATTTCCGCTCCAATGCTTAGAGCTGATGGTGGTGTTTTTTGTCTCAGCTCTCTCATTGTTTTGAGCTCGGATGTAACGGCCTCCAGTTTTTCCGATATGGGCTGCAGGTGTTCTCTCATATCCTGTGGCGGGGGTGTGGTTTCCTGATGTGTTGTTGAGAATTTATTTTCTATGTTAGTCAGGGCCTCTTTTATTTCCTTCATCGCTTCGGTGTCTTTGGAGGGACTTGGGACATTGTCTGTCTTGGGGGCTAGTTGGTGCTCCAGGAGTTTCGATGTCGTTGTTTGGAGCTGCTCGGAGCCGCTCCTTAGTTTCTCCAGATCCTTCCTTAGCTCGTCTATCTGGTTGGAGATGTTGGTGATTCCAGCTTGCAGGGCGGTGTGGATGGGTGTGGGCTCCTTGTGTTCTGTCCCTTTTCCCTCCGCCTTCTGCGTAGACGGGCTTTGGATGGCCTTAAATTTACTGTGGAGTTCCTCTACAGCCATCAGTATGGTCTTAATTTGGCTGTAGGGCTCCTGGGTTTCATAGCCCAGCCAGCTTCTGATGGCTTTTGTCTCATCCAATGTCCCGCTGATGTCGGCGCGGGCCTGTACGAGTTCGTTAGTCAGATGTTTTGTTAGTTCGTTGACGCGTTTGCTGTGCGCGCGCTCAACTCTAACCAACTCCTGTGCGTGGCGCGTCCTTTCCTTTTCCAGGTTGTATTTGTGCCTGGACCTAGAGTCGGACATGGCCAGCACCGTCTCGTACATGGTCTGCAGGCATTCGAGTGCGATGACTTTGCACTCTCTCTTCATATTGCCTGCTGCCTCTAGCGCGTCCTTCCCTTTTTGAAGCTGGTCGTTCGCCAGTTTGTTGGCCATGTCCATTTCGACCCCCCCTCGCCTGTGTGTTGTTCGGATGATGCTCGGCCTGTTTGGTATTTGTTCCGACACAAAGGAAGCGTCGGAAAACTCATCATCCGAATCTATTGGGCGGGGGGGGATGTCGGTCTGTTCCCACGCGGCTATTTTGTCTAATACCGCGTCGAGTGGTGTTGTTTGGGATGTCGTCGGCGGGGGTTGCTCCGCCGCGTCCTCACTTATGGATGAGCCGGCGGTGGTAACTTTGGAGAGAACTTGTTCTCTCAGGGAGCGCTGGGTCTTTAGCGCTCTTGCTTTGCCTGCCGGTTTTGTGATCGGCGCGGACGCCACCGATGCAGCCTCCGCTGAGACTTTTGTTTTTTTCGAGATGGTTGACATGTTAGTGTTAATTATCTAGTTATCACTACTTAAATTAACAGTATTAATAAATTTCACTTAATCTATGGGTCCAATCAGTGCGAATAAGCAGCTCGTGCGTTTCCCAGCTTTCCAGGTTTTGGTGGATGATGGTCTGTTTCCCGAGGAATCTGTTGGGGCCGATCGGTAGGTCTTCAAGTCTCGATTCGTTTGAGCCCAAACTCGGGTACTCTGTGTTTTCCCGTTCTCGAGATAGGGCCCGGGGGGGGGGGGGGGGGGGGGTGGGGCGCGGGGGGGGGGGGGGGGGGCGCGGGGCGCGGGCGCGCCGGGGGCGGCCCCACCCCGGCGGGGGGCACCCCCGGAAGAGGCCCCCCTCAGACCACCTGGGG